>JAOPSE010002479.1:0-85217 GCA_029449295.1 Zea luxurians | reverse complement strand
TTAGTCCCAAAGACTCTAAAATATGAAACATTGGGCTTTTTACCGGTGAGGAGTTCATATGATGTCTTCTCAAGGATTCGGTGAAGGTAGAGCCGGTTGATGGAGTAGTAGGCAGTGTTAATTGCCTCAGCCCAAAACCGGTCCGGAGTCTTTTACTCATCAAGCATGGTTCTTGGCATGTCCAGTAGAGTTCTATTCTTCCTCTCCACTACACCATTTTGTTGAGGTGTGTAGGGAGAAGAGAACTCATGCTTGATGCCCTCCTCAAGAAATCCTTTAATTTGAGAATTCTTGAACTCTATCCCATTGTCGCTTCAAATCTTTTTGATTCTTAATCCGAACTCATTTTGAGCCCGTCTCAAGAATCCTTTTAGTGTCTCTTGGGTTTGTGATTTTCCAGTAAAAAGAACACCCAAGTGAAGCGGGAATAATCATCCACAATAACTAGACAGTACTTACTCCCGCCGATGCGTATGTAAGCGATCAGGTCGAATAGATCCATGTGGAGCAACTCGAGTGGCCTGTTCGTCGTCATTATGTTCATGTGTGGATGATGGACTCCAACTTGCTTCCCTACTTGGCATGCGCTACAAACCATGTCTTTCTCAAAATGAACATTTGTTAGTCCTAAAATGTGCTCTCCCTTTAGAAGCTTATGAAGATTCTTCATCCCAACATGGGCAAGTCGGTGATGCCAGAGCCAGCCCATATTAGTCTTAGCAATTAAGCAAGTGTCAAGTTCAGCTTTGTTGTCATTAAAATCAACTAAATATAGTTGACCCTCCAACACTCCCTTAAATGCTATTGAATCATCACTTTTTTCTAAAGACAGTAACACCTATATCAGTAAATAAACGGTTGTAGCCCATTTTGCATAATTGAGAAATAGAAAGCAAATTGTAGTCTAAATAATCTACAAAAAAACATTGGAAATAGAATGGTCAGGTGATATAGCAATTTTACCCAAACCTTTGACCAAACCTTGATTTACATCCCCGAATGTGATAGCTCTTTAGGGGTCTTCATTTTTTTCTCGTAGAGGAGAACATTCTTTTCTCCCCTGTCATGTGGTTTATGCATCCGCTATCGATTATCCAACTTAAACCCTCGGATGCATAAACCTGCAAAACAATTTAGGCCTTGTTCTTAGGTATCCAAATAGTCTTGGGTCCTTTCACATTAGAAACAAGCACCTTGGGTACCCAAACACAAGTCTTAGGACTCTTGTGTTTGCCCCCAACATATTTGGAACTATTTTGCCTGATTTGTTAGTTAAAACATATGAAGCATTAAAAGTCTTAAATGAATGTTATGCTCATTGATGTAGTAGGAGTTTTCTTTTTAGGGAATTTTAACATGAGTAGAATGCCTAGAGCTAGAAGCCTCACTCTTATACATAAATGCATGATGAGAAAATAGTGCGAGGTTTCTGTTGGGGGCCTTCGTCCTTCGAAGGTCCTCAAAAACGAGGTCTAACAAAATCTTCCAAGTATAGCATATGAACACCTTCGGACTTGAGCTAAAAGCATGATCGCGACGAAGGCTGGAGTTGCTCCGAAGCTACGCACGGGGGGGACTGTTGGGGGCTTCGTCCTCCGAAGGTCCTCAAAAAACGAGGTCTAACAAAATCTTCCAAGTATACCATATGAACAGGTACCTTAGGACTTGAGCTAAAAGCATGATCGCGACGAAGGCTGGAGTTGCTCCGAAGCTACGCACGGGGGGACCTTCGGCTAAATGACAGAGAAAGGAACCGACTTAAAGGGGAAAAGGCTATATAGTCCTCATAGAGTTGACTATTAGTTAAAAATGAATGTAAAGGGCACAAATGTAATTTCTCATAGGATGTGTCTTGTGCCTATAAATACATGAACAATTCCCCCGTACTGTTCATGATGACTTGTATTCACTCGTGCGTCACGCTTGGACTTTTACCTTCTGTCAAGCCGAAGGTACAAATGTAATAGAATATTGTTTCTATTTATCCATGATAATAACAAATATATTAGCAATGTCATATGATTATTCATGTTGTCTTTTATATTTCATACGCTTCTTCTTTCATTAACATATGATGTGATGATGAAGGTATGTCCTTCATCACCTTCGTCTGAAGATCATTATATCCTATGGGAGATAATGCTTCGGAAGACGAAGGGCATTAACCTTTAACATTTTGTGTTGCCTTGTTCTTAATTCATAGCACTTGAGAACAAGTCCCCAACATTGGCGCCCACCTCCGGTGAACCCTTTTCGACCACCTTCGGCAAGCACTAACCTTCGTCATGCCACCGAAGAAAGCTTCAGCACCAGGGACCGCTACACTACAACCGCCGGACCCAAACCAAGAAACTCTTTCTCTTCGAGAGGCTCGAAGCCAGAAGAGGAAAGCCACCAGTCCAACACTCCAGGAGGAGGAGTTGGACCAAGAGATCAGGGATATGGAGATCATCCATCAGCAAGTACAAGGAAGAAGGAGAAGATGGCACGATTAGCTGACCTTCAAAGGCAGATCGACGAAGCTACTAAAGAAGTGCGCCATCTTGCTCAAGACGAACAAAACCGAAGGCCTCGGCACAAGGAGCTTCGTCAGGAAGGCCCATTCAACGAAGATGGATGGTATGATGATTTTAATCATGATACCTTTACCTTTGATGATGCTTCTCCTTTGGCAGCAGAACTACAGGCTACTCCATGGCCCCCATCGTACAAGCCACCTCAGCTTCCCATGTATGATGGGCATTCAGATCCAAAGCAGTTTCTCATGAGCTACGAAGCAACTATATCTTCATATGGAGGCAATAACGCAGTTATGGCGAAGTCCTTCATCATGGCAATACAAAATATAGCTCAAACATGGTATTCTTCTCTTTAGCTAGGGACAATCACATCGTGGCAGAAGCTTAAGGACATGTTGGTCACTAGTTTCTGAGGCTTTTCAAACGAAGCTGGTCACAGCTTAGGCCCTATTCCAATGTACACAAGACCATGAAGAGTACCTTCAGGCATATGTACGAAGGTTCTTGCTATTGAGGGCACAAAACGCCTATAGTGCCCAATGAGATTATCATTGAGGCCATGATCAAAGGTCTTCGCCCAGGACCTACTGCCTAATATTTCGCCAGGAAGCCCCCACAAACTCTAGAAAGCTGCTTCAAAAGATGGACGAATATATTCGGGCTGACAATGACTTCCGCCAAAGAAGGGAGGAAGCTTACAGATTCTCTGAAATGACCAGGGGCTTCGGAGGAAGAATCCACCCAAGGCATGTTAGGTCAATTCACAACTCCACTCAGAATGATAACAAAGGAGGTCAGCTGCAGAGGCCATAGTATACCTCATAATCTTCGGGGCAGCAACAAAGCTCTTTCCGGCCGCCAGCTCCAAGAGGCAGAGGTGCCAAGGGCTTTGGAGGAAGATATGGGCTTCAGCCCAGAAAGATCTACTGCTTATTTTGTGGTGAAGACAAGGGCCATACTACAAGAATGTGCCAAATCACTATCCAAAAATAGAGGGAGATTGCAGAAGCCGAAGCTCAGCAGAACCAACCGAAGCAGGTCTTGCACACTACTTCATGCCATTCACCCTACATACCAGAATATGTGGGTAATCACTCTACAGCTTCTGTTGCTTCGGCTAGTCAGCCACAGGCTTCTTGGCCATAGCTTCCGCCTCAACCACCACTACAACCTACTTATTCACGGGGTCAGCAGCCAGAAGGGAGCCAACACACTCAGCAACAGAGAGATTTCAGGGAGGAATCCGAAGCTCGCACATTCAACAGTACTATCACTACACGACAGTTCACTTACAGTGACCTACAGTTGGTTGCTAAAATGGCCTTCAGCGACCTACAGTTGGTCGCTAAAAACTTTTAGCGACCCATAAGGATGGTCGCTGTAAGTGCCGTCTGTAACACCTCTGGTGTTACTGCAACTAAAATTTGAGCATGATATCATAAGCATGGGCATTGCATATGTTTGATACACCTAGAGTGCATTCACTAGGTAAAAATTTCAAACAAGCTGTATTGTTTTGGTATTTTGCAAATAGAACCCTAGATAGGGAACTTCACCCTAAATAGGGATTAAAGGGGTAAAACCTAACCCAAGTTGATGAAACCTAAAAAGCTTTAAGGGAAAAGTCATAAAATGACCTCAAGAATAAACTTGACTCACATTCATACCCTTAAGGTACCAAAAATCCCCATTTGAACCATGGAAAACCCTAAAACTAAAACCTAGGGGCTTATGTGCAAAATTGATGCACATTTGGACTAAAGTGCAAAAACCAAGTTAATAAAGTATCTTAAGACACTTGATTCACTAAGGTGTGAATTTGGAAGCCAAACCCCAAGTCAGCCGGGTGCCCCGGGCACTCGATTCCCTGCTTTGCCCAGCTCTTCAACCGGGTGTCTCAATTGTGGTAAGTCTGGGCATTTCATCAAGGATTGCCCATATCCCATGCAGAATCAGTCAAATAATCAGCAAGGATCTGGGAAATCAGCTCAGCCCAAGGGAAACAATGTGGGGAAGAATACAAAGAAGACGGGGCGGATATACTATACTCAAGTGGCCACTACACCGGAAGGTGAACCGGTGATGATGGGTACGTTTCTCGTGGCCAGTCACCCTGCAATTATTCTTTTTGATTCTGGTGCTTCGCATACATTTATTAGCAAGAAATTTGTGGAGCAACATCACATTTCATACCATGAATCAAAACAAGGGTTTAAAATTCATTCACCTGGGGGACAAATTTTTACTAGAGAAGTGGCCTATCAAGTGCTAGTAACAATGGCCGGACGGAACTTTCCTGCTAACATGATTGTTCTGAAAGGCCAGGATATAGATGTGATTTTGGGTATGAATTGGTTAACCCAACATAAGGCAATTCTCAACACTGAGCTGAGTATAATCGATTCGGATCGCTGTACCTCCGCGGTTATGGAGACTTGGCCACTGACCTATACGTAGAATTCCACTAAAGATAAAGGGATTGATGAGAAACTGGCTAGTGTAGGACAAGTGTTTTGAACTAGAGTAGAAAGAACTCTAGACACAGGTAATTTTACTAACCTGACAATAAAACTGGATTTTAAGGATCCACTTTAGTAAGCAATTCTGCAAACAGAGTCTTTGATTATTGAAAGGCCTTACCTTGACTCCCATATAACCAGCATACCCTTGAGAGTCTTTTCTTTAGTCGGGTAAGACTTGCTGAGTAGTTCCATACTCAGGGTTTATTCCCCCGTTGTTTTTAGGTGAGGAGACAACAAACTTTTGTTGTTTTTGTACCAAGGTGATGAAAAATGAAGACAATCAAGAATGAAGCTGCTGGAGGACCGAAGTCCTCCTTAAAAACTTTTATGTAAAGAACTTAATGGGAGGAGTTTTTGCCTCCCAGGTATTGTAATAATACTTTTCAGCACTCGCTTTACACTCTGGTTTGTAATAAATGACTTACTCTTACTTTTTAAATAAATGTAAGTTTATGTAATCACTTCCACATTTCCGCATCTTCGATGAACATATTGTCTGTCAGACGGGTGAAACGTTCCTGGAAAGGTAAGAGAAAAGATACCGAACTTGTCAAGTGATTCAGGAACATCTACAGGGTTGTCTGATGTCTGTTGGACAAGGACAACTGTAGGTGGGCCTAATGACTTGGGAGGTTCCGTCACACCGTCGCTAAAGGCTTTAGCGACCGACATCTTTTTAGCGACCAACCGTCTGTTGCTAATATTGTATATTTAGCGACCAACCGTGGGTTGCTGTACTATAGATTTAGCAACCAACCGTAAGTCGTCATACTATACATTTAGCAACCAACAGAAAGTCACCGTTTTACAGTTGTTATTAATAAAAATATACATTTAATTAAGCACCACAAATCACAGATTTTTATACACAAATCATAAAGACATACACAGTTAATCGATATACCACAGTCATAGATCCATCACATAAACATAAAAGCACCACAATTATATATTCACAAAAGCATCACAATTATAATATCATTCACAACTAGATCATTTACAGATAGCTAGCTAGCTAGCGACATCACTCCAGCTTGAAGCAGTTCAAAAGCCCACAACTACATCACTAATGTTTCATATCACTTCATCTTGAAGCAGTTCAAAAGCCCACAACTACATCACTCTAGCTGCTCCAGAGCTGATCAGTCACAAAAGCACCAAAGCTACACTAATGCTTCAAGCAGTTCAAAAGCCTTCAGACAACCACTCCAGCTTCTTGTATCCTCCTGTTTTAAGGTACAAGCTTTCTTTGTCCAGAACACCCTAGAAAAAAGTACATCAAAGTAGTATATTGTTGCTACATTTGCAAATAAAAATATAGTTTTGATGCCTTATCTACCTCCACTAGACGGTGTTGCAGCCTTATGCACCAACTTTAGCTGGTGCAATCAAGGTTAATCATCATTAAGTTGATGGCTCATATAAATCTAAACATAAAAGTGAAAGTAGATGAAATAGAAATAGACACCAAATGCATTTGGTAAAAATTAAGGAGGGGGAGGGGCAAAATTTACTCTGCAGCAGCTTGCATGCTAGACAAGAAATCTTGAGCATCAACAACAAAGACAACCACAACAACTTTAGGCAGGACTTCATCAAGTTTGGGTTTGAGCCTAGCATGACTAGGAACATCAATAACATGCATAGGTTTTACTTTGTCTTTCTGCAGGGAAGGACAACAGGAAGGTTTAGCAGAAATATCGCAGTCAGGATATGCATGTTTTTTCACAAGAAACAAAACTATTTACATTACTAGCAGAACTGATATCCGTCTAGAATGCTCATCCCACACCCTAAATAGAATCATAAAAATGAGGTTCAGATATTATTTTGCAAACTAGATGCTACAACCTTGTCCTTAACTTGTAAAACACAGACCAAAAAATTTGGAAATTACCTGGTAGTAAATAGTGGTTTTGCCACTGCCACTAAGCCCAGATAGAACTATGGTGTTTGGTCTAGACGATTTTAGACAAGATGCTGCAAAAAAACACAAAAAGGAATTGCTTATCATTTACCACTCTAATATAACGAATTGTATCATAGAGCAGACATCTTAACAAGCAACACATCGACACCTCATGTATTGAATCATAATGTATCTCCATTAGGTGGAGCCAGGACCTAGGATATCCAGGCTCCAGCCCTAGTTTTAGGCCTAAAATTACATGGAAGACAACTTAAGAAACTGCACAATATTGAAACTAAAATGAATTGCAGCATGTTTTAACTAACTCAGCCCTGGGCTCTAACCCAATCCTAGCTCCGCCCCTAGGTATCTATGAATTTAAATTAGAAGGAAAACAAACACCGTCTTCCCTTCACAACACTAAACATACCATCATCAGATACATCATGCTCAAGAACTCGAAAATGTTATATCATCTCAGAGCTGCAACAATTTACAATGCACAATAACTAATAATGTTGAGAGATACGTTAACAAAATAATAGGAATTTACCATTGCTACTGTTAATGACATAAGTGGTACAGAAAATTTGAAATTAATATACTAGTACTTTTTTCTCGTGGAAACTGGAGAGGAAAGGTGGACTACGCTAGTGCAGGATGGGATCCAATCTTCCAATCCAAACTACTAACCATCCGATCATCCAACCATCTAATCCAAACTACAAAACCTTTCTCGTTCTCCTTCCTCTGCTACTGTGTGTGGAGAATGGAGAGGGTCAGAGGGAGAAATGAGGGAGGGTCGAGGTGGGGAGTGTTGCTGCTGCTATGTACCTGCCATACCGCTGGAATGCTCATTGTTGTTGCCGCCTGAGTCGACGGAGGGCCGACAGAGCCACGTTGGGGCCAACGAAGCTGTGCACTTTGATGGCAGGAGTTGGGATGGAGGGGCAGAGGGAAGAGCCTTGTAACTGCGAAAAGTGGTGAGTGGATCTAGCAGAGGGAACTTCACCCAAAGAGTCTATATTGAACATTGGAAAAAATACTGCTTAGACCAAGCAACCAAATGATCAATAACATTATTCAAAGGCTACAGTTAATCATATGCAGTTCCATGTAAAGCTTGGAAATCGAAAAGACAATGAAAGCAAACAAATTATTTCTACAAAATTGCCATGTTTCTAGGTGAGGAAGAATATCATATCCATATCAGACAAATCTCTCACCTCCAAGTGAACACATCCCACGTAGACAGGTGCTAGGCAAGGATATAGAGTGTACGGACAAACCGCCATCTCCAGCTTCAACGATCTAAATTCAAACTTGGGTTAAAGAATGCTTGGACTTGTCAATCACTATGGCTTGAAAGCAATAGCCCAAACTCTAGACCGTTACTTGTATAGTTCAATTTCATAATTTGCATCCGCGTGCATACACAAAACATGAACCAGAAAGTGCTGAAGAAGCACACCTTAAATCGTGGCATGCCCCACCAAGAGCCACAAAGAAGCTCATCGAGAAGGAGCACTGGAGCAGCAAGAGGTCGCGCAGGCTACCCCTAGCGATGACGGAGGCGGCGGAGTCGTCGAGGAGGCTGTAGTTGACGGTGAGGCTGCGGACCGCGCCATTCCCCATGAGAATCCTGCTGAGGATGGCGTTCGACGGGGCAAAGGCCTACGGCGGGCGAGCGACCGAACCGAAACCCTAGAGTGGGGGGTTAGTGGGGGAGGAAGGGAAAGGAACCTGTTTGGTGGGCGGTGGGTGAGAAGGGGAGGCTAAAGCTCACGGAGAGGTCGATGGAGGTGAGGGCGGGGAGAACGGCGTTGGCGGTAGAGTAGAGCGAGCGGTAGGACGCGGCGGCGGAGCAGGCACCATCGACATCGACACGAGCCAGCACCTCCACCAGGAGCGCCTTAGGGAGCCTCTCAACCAGGCCGCCGCCGTCGCCGGCGGCCCGAGGCTTCTTCTCTGCTATTGTGACCTCCATCCCCTTGGCTTCTGCAGCGTGGAATCTTGATTGGATTGAGAAGAACATGCACAGATCTGCAGAGAGGAGGACTGGAGGAGTAGGGTGCGAGAATCACAGGATATGCCACTGGCACTCAGGGCCCACATGAGCACGGTGTTTGGACTTTGGATAGGTCTAGGAGGTAACTGTGTCCATGACATTTGGGTCCACCACTCGGTAGAGTGTAAGGAGTTACTACTCTACAAAGTGTCAAAGTGGGACGCAAACACGCGCAGTTCTATATCGTGTGCAAGATGTTCCCATCAATTGACGAAGCTGCCTCTTAGACCAACAGTCACATGTCAATCAATAGCGACCAACTGTCGGATGTCCACCTGTCTCTATAGCGACCAACCTTGAGTAGTTAAATTTCTAGACTTTTAGCGACCGGTGGCCCGTCGCTACAAATGCATTTAACGACCAACTGTCGGTACATAACTTTTAGCGACCAACCGTCTATCCCTAATAAGGGTCGCTAAAGATCAACCGTCGTATAGTGTGTGCCGGAGTCAAAGCACATCTATTGAGAGATATCCTACCCTTTGGAGCACTTTTTTACTCTATGCCATTTTGTTTTTTTAATAAAGGACAAGTTATGCAAATCTAGTTTTAATTCTTTGTAATAGTTTAATATATCTTCTTCACAGATTTACGAAGCTCGAAAAATGCCGAAGCTTCAAAAAGTCGTTCCTAAGGGAGCGCAGCAGAAGTCTTGCCGAAGCTTAACAAGTCGTTCCTAAGGGAGCGCAGCAAAAGTCTTGCCGAAGCTTAAAAAGTCGTTCCTAAGGGAGCGCAGCAAAAGTCTTGCCGAAGCATAAAAAGTCGTTCCTAAGGTAGCGCAGCAAAAGTCTTGCTGAAGCTTAAAAAGTCGTTCCCAAGAGAGCGCAGAGTAAGTTTTTTGCTCCACATGGACGAATATATTCGGGCTGACAATGACTTCAGCTTAAGAAGGGAGGAAGCTTACAGATTCTCTGAAATGACCAGGGGCTTCGGAGGAAGAATCCACTCGAGGCATGTCAGGTCAATTCACAACTCCACTCAGAATGATGACAAAGGAGGTCAGCTGCAGAGGCCACAGTATACCTCACAATCTTCGGGGCAGCAACAAAGCTCTTTCCGGCCGCTAGCTCCAAGAGGCAAAGGTGCCAGGGGCTTCGGAGGAAGATATGGGGATCAGCCTAGAAAGATCTACTGCTTATTTTGTGGTGAAGACAAGGGCCAT
Source organism: Zea luxurians (assembly GCA_029449295.1). Classification (NCBI taxonomy): domain Eukaryota; kingdom Viridiplantae; phylum Streptophyta; class Magnoliopsida; order Poales; family Poaceae; genus Zea; species Zea luxurians. The sequence continues at coordinate 75,037 of JAOPSE010002479.1, read as the reverse complement.
ACTACAAGAATGTGCCAAATCACTATCCAAAAACAGAGGGAGATTGCAGAAGCCGAAGCTCGGTAGAACCAACCGAAGTAGGTCTTGCACACTGCTTCGTGCCATTCACCCTACATACCAGAATATGTGGGTAATCACTCTGCAGCATCTGTTGCTTCGGCTAGTCAGCCAAAGGCTTCTTGGCCACAGCTTCCGCCTCCGCCACCACTACAACCTACTTATTCACGGGGTCAGCAGCCAGAAGGGAGCCAACACACTTAGCAACAGAGAGATTTCAGGGAGGAATCCGAAGCTCGCACAGTCAACAGTACTATGCCAGAGTCAAAGCACATCTACTGAGAGATATCCTACCCTCTGGAGCACTTTTTTACTCTATGCCATTTTGTTTTTTAATAAAGGACAAGTAATGCAAATCTAGTTTTAATTCTTTGTAATAGTTTTGTTTCTGTTAAAATGAAATATATCTTTTCACAGATTTACGAAGCTCGAAAATTGTCGAAGCTTCAAAAAGTCATTCCTAAGGGAGCGCAGCAGAAGTCTTGCCGAAGCTTAAAAAGTCGTTCCTAAGGGAGCGCAGCAAAAGTCTTGCCAAAGCTTAAAAAGTCGTTCCTAAGGGAGCGCAGCAAAAGTCTTGCCGAAGCTTAAGAAGTCATTCCCAAGGGAGCGTAGAGTAAGTTTTTTACTCAAAAGTCGTTCCTAAGGGAATGCAGAGCCAAATACCGCCAAAATACAAGGCGAAGCGCGAAAAGTCAACGCGAAAAATACCGCCGAAATATAAGGCGAAGCTCAAAAAGTCAACGTGAAAAAGACCGCAGAAATATAAGGCGAAGCGCGAAAAGTCAACGCAAAAAATACCGCCGAAATAGAAGGCGAAGAAGTTCAAAAGACGTTTCTAAGTGGACACGGAACTAACACCGAAAAATAAGTGGTGAAGCCGAAAAATAAACGGCAAAGAGATTTTGATCGTTCCTAAGGGGACGCAGAGATGGTGTGTGTGGCGTAACCGCCCGAATTATTCCAACTTAAGTGCTCAAGTCCCGCCTTAGAGGCTAGACCACACTTAAATAGAAATAAACCGTCAGTCCCTCGGATCTAGTCCGATAAAAGCCACTTATCCAGGATCGAATACCACTAGCTCATGCGAAGGTGAGGCACAGAGAAATACAATAAAACATAATACCACAAATTTAATAAGTATAATTAGTGATTACATTATCGGAGTTTCAGAAACAGTAACCAAAATTTTAATGCAGCGGAAATAACTAACGAAGAAAACCGAGTAACATGGCGAAGCCTGGCCACGCTACTCCTCCTGGTCCTCTCCTGCGGAAGCAGTAACCCACTCGACCGTCTATCTCGGTGGCAGGGATGAAGGCCAAGTCACACCATCAACCAATCATCCTAAGGAGTACCTGCAAAAATTATGCCACAAGCAAGGCTGAGTATACTAATACTCAGCTAGACTTACCCGGTGTGAGGAGTCTACTCCTCTACCTCTAGACATGCAGCTGTTTGGCTGAGGGGTTTGGTTTGCCAAAAGCACTAGCTGAGTCTAAAATCAAGTTTTAGCTTTTCAAGTTTTAGTAGAATCATTTAGACTAGATGTGTACCTAGCTAATCATACGTGGTATCAAACATTTTTACCAATCAACATCTTTTGCTAGTCACCTCATTTCCACTTATTACTCAATGTAGCAGCATGGATCAAGCAGTCTCATTAGCTGCGAGAAGCAGACGATTCGAATCGAGTTTTTATCCTTGCAAGGTAAACCTAAACACACAACGTGGCGAGGCACTCCGTTCCCACACACATCAACTGTCCCCATCGATTCCCCGTCAGCAGATCAGGGCTCACCGCCTTGGCGTACAATGCCTCACTGACCCCGACTGCCGTCGTGCAGTGACCACACTTGTACCCACCATAACCGGAATGAGAGACCACGTCTTAGGTCGCGTGAGGGGCAAAGTCTGCTGCCAGGTTCCCTCAGGTACTAGGCTTACTGATTTACCATATTTCTCAGCATGTGCTTAGTACGTTCAAACGCTTGACACACGGTACCACACCTTAATCCTTATTCCAATTTCCGTCTCGTAGACCACGCATCCCCATGGATCCGTGTCCACAGACCATCATCATTCTGATATAAAAATGGATACAACTAATTCCTGACCTCGCGCGAGTGCTAGAAAAATCACTCGACTTCTACCGAGATCCCTAATTAGTAAAGCAGCTACTCGACCTAGCATAGTAGTATCCATCTCAAAGGGAATCCTGAGTTCATGCAACTAGGGTTTCAGTCAACTCCTACACTTAAGTGCACAGTACAAGCCTACAAACATTAAGTGCAGTAAAATAGCATATATAACGGTTATGCATAAAACCGGGGCTTGCCTTTAATTTAACACTTAGATAGTGTTTGCTGGGGGAGGTACTCGCTTGGCGAGCATCCACTGGTAATGTCCATCATTCTTCAGGTCGTCCACCAACCGCATCTTGTGGTTCGCACCACATCACATGCACGATTATCATCTCTCGGTCCTAAATGAGATGCAGGATGCACATGTATGAATATGGTGAAAAATATCACAAGACAATGCAAAAACAAACGGTAGCGAATTAAACACTAAATAGCGAGACATCGTGAACAACCACACACACTAGCACTAGCTATCTACACATCAACGGGCATAACAAGTCAACATTACTGGAAATATGACGATTACTACCTATAATTAACCAACGCAAATACAACATCACATGTACAAGCATTTACCATGTTCACTTTAATCGTTCATTGGCTACTTATGATTAAACTAGTTAAGTACACATAATTTACGATGACTTACACATAGACTGACTTAGTTAAAAAGGAATAGTTACTTAATCTGGTTTTACAATTGTTTGGAATACTCTAATGCAAGCATACATCCAACGGCACACAAGAAAGTGATAGCCTAATCATACTGCTTATTATGCTAATCTATTGAGGTTGGTTATTTAGTAATACTCAGATTAGCAGCACAATTATTATAAATGGTAACATCTCATTAATTTTGTTTCTCGTCCATATAGTGACACTTGCTAAATTGACGTTGATTGAAGCTGATTACTTACTAGACTTCAACAATTTAATTTACTACTTAGGAACGTGCACTAGTTACTTACATATAACCTAATTATATTAGTTATTATCATTGTTACTCATATGCACTTAACACCAAAACAAGCAAGCAGTCACTCAAGACAAACACAACAGAGTAGAGTAATCAATCACAATCAACATGACTAAGACAGCAGCACATCAGTTACTTGTTTTAGTCATAACTCACAAGATATTTATCCAAAAATTAGTGATAAAATACTTTTTGGAAAGCATAAGAAACACTCTACAACTTTGGTATTGTCATCTAAAGGTGATTACACACTTAACAAGGTTAAATAGTGACAACAGCAACTGTGTTCATATTTTGACAGATTCAGGGTTGCGACTACAAAAATTCATAACTAGAGACTCAGACCTCCAATTTATTTGAACTTAGACTTTATGGAAATATAATTAAATTGTATACAAATCATTTATAAATAACTTAGGTTGATTTAAAGTGTATCAAGGTTAAAAATACACTCGGAAGGCTTTGCTGTCCAGATTTGGACAGATTTAGACTTCACACTTCAAACGCCTATAACTTAATCTTTAGGCCACCAAAAAGGGTGATCCAAGACTTTTTGGAAAGCTTAGAAGACTTACTACATAACTTTTACAATCACCAAGAAGTGATTCTATATTTAACTAAATCAAACAATATAGTTTTCAAAATCTATTCTGACAGCAGACAGAATACAGCAATCCTCTTATAAAATTCATAACTCTCAAACTATCAGGTTTATTGTCATCAAAATTTAACACAAGTAATATAATAAAGTTATCTACAACTTTCTTATAATTGACAAGGACTGATTCTAAACTGAACTTAAGCAAACAATACAATCTCTGAAATCTGTACAGGAATTGGACAGATTCAGTTACTAAACTTGTGAAAGCATAACTTCTAAACGATCAGACTTATAACTGTCAAATTTTAACACAAGCAAGTTAATAAAGTTATCTACAACTTTCTTGTGACCACAAATAACTGATTGCAACATTAACTTAAGCAACCATTGCAATCTCTGAAATCTGTTCAGAAATTGGACAGATTCAGGTACAGAATTTGTGAAAAGTATAACTTCTAAACCATTAATCCTTAGCTCATGAAATTTTTGGAAGAGCTAGATATACAAGTTAATTACAACTTTTATATAGAACATATGTACATAAAACATACTTTACTTTACTAGATTAACCGCACAACAAAAACTGTACGTGCAGGAATTTCGGTTTGCTAGCATAATAGCACTCAACCCAATCATCAATTAAAATCATGGAGAGACACTACCACCAAATTCTCAAGTTTAAATCATTATGACTTAGTTATCAAGTTTCAATTTATATTGAGATACTTAAGCATTCCAAAAAAAAATATGCACGCCTATGTTTACTTCTAATTTTTCACTAATTGTTCTTATAATTATAAAATGTGTGTCACTTTAGCACCATATGAAACTATCTAATTTGGGGCTGGAATTTTTATGAGGCATAGGTAATAACAAACTATGACTAATGTAAAAATTTCACATGCCCAGGTTTTATATTTTATTTAATACAAAAATAATAAATTGTTAATGCAATAAAGCATGTGAGAGCAAGTTAAATCTAAAACTAATTAATTTCTGTAGATGCATGACCATATTGAGTTTTTTTAGGCTACTATAATACCATGCAATGACAGTAGAACATCATTTTCCATTTTTGCATCTATACATTATTTTTAAATCATTTAAAAGTACTTAAGGTGCATTAAACAAGTTAAATCCCTAACATAATCATACATGCATAACAATTCATGACATTTTTACCTGTCAACAAGCATCACAACAAGAGTCTACTGTAAAAATTTGAATCCAATTGGAGCACTAGAGCTACAGATCTAAAAATAACAAGCAAAATAATCATCTTTTTCCTATTTAACATGTTTTAATTAACACACCAAGAAAACAGTGAACAACCTACAAGTTTTATATTTTTCTTAGATGGAGTATGACAACATCTAACTAACAAAACAAGTTTCATCATTTTTGGATTTTTATAAATAAAACTATGGAGAGAAGCAAGTTCATTTATTTTGTAAACCAGTTTTTAAATACGAATTTCTACAGAACAACTTTTCCACTAAACCATACCAACATATAGATCTAATAGTTAGAGCATTTCATAAGGAAGCCAACAAAACAAGTTTCACGATTTTAGGAGCTCTAAAACTCGAGATATGAATATTTGAAGGAAGAGCACAAATCTGCAACTTTGTGTGTTCTTACCCATGGCCTTGGGCCCACTCGTCATAGGCATAGGGAGGTCTTCTTCAACCTCCAGCCATCTCCATGCAAGGGAGCAGAGAAGGGGCCGGGCTGGGAGGTGAGGGAGGGGAGACGGCCATGGATGGGGGAGGGCGCCATGGGGAAGAAGGAGGAGCTCCCTGCTCAGCCGAACAGAGAAGGGAAGGGAGTGGTGTGTGGGAGAAGGGAGAGGGTGGGCTGCCATTTATAGAGCCAAGCTCTAGACATGTCAGACTGCACCAGCAGGTGGCAGGTGATGGCAGAGCGACTTTGGGCGCCCATTTTTGTCGTTTTCCTCTTGGAATCGGATCAAGGTTACTGTAGGAAATATCTTACTTGATGTACACTCTACAAATCTTGTACAACACTTAAGGTGATTCGAGCATTGGTTAGAGAGATAAAGACCAATGAAAATTGGTTTGTCAGTGGCTTATAAAACAGTGGAAACTTGTGAAAACTGAGTGTCAAAGCATGTCAAACGGAATCGGATGAATGCCATCTTTTAATATGTTGTGCCCCTATTAATTATTAACAACTTTTATATTTGAAGAAACTTTAGTTGTTCAACAAAAATTTGGGAACGCGAGACGTCGACCCGAACGACACTGATTTCAGACTTAGAAGAATTCGAATCCTGAAATCAGATTTTTATTCTGTCTTGATGGCACTGTTTGAGATACTTAGATATTGAATCATGGCTTGGTTTAAATATACAATTTGTTGTATAATACAGGTTCTACAACTTTTATTAAAGGTCAAACCTCATATCTTGAATATAAGTTAAAGTTTCACTTTGGTCAAAGTAGTATCATTGTAAGGCTTCAATTTATATTTTAAGGCAATTGGGGTGTTTTCTCGACGTTTCCTTGGCATTTTCTCCACATGAACCCTTAATAAATTTTGTTGTAGAGTTGATATAGAGTTGTTTGAGCAAGATGACAAGGTTTTGTAGAATTTCAAAATATGCATTTGTTCAGACGAGCAGTTTCAAGCATGTATAGGATTTATCTTTTCATGTGTGTATTTGGTTCAAACTTCTTGAAATCTTTAGGTACATTTGATAGATAGAGATGAATGATGATATAGATATAACAAGTCCATTTGAATAAGAATTAATTAGAGGTTGACACAAAGAGATTCTGCGGGAGAATGCGGATTCGGATTAAGTATTTTGACGTAGACCAAATATCGAGAAAGCGGATTTGGACACCGATTGAATAACATAGCAACTATCGAGAGTCCCAATAAATGAGTCTTAGACAGGAGTTGCGAGACGAGATTGACTTTCGAATTTGCCTTTGCTCTTAGAAATAAAAGTTCTACAGGCTCCAAATTTGGCTGTTCTCGAGATTGAATAATTCCAAACTTGGTGAAACTTTCATGAGTAACTTAATAAATGGAGATAAATGTGATAAAGAGATAGAAATTTTCACTGAGCATCCGAGATTAGGATAAATCTCCCGACATAACGAGAAATAGACACCTGGGGTGTCACAGCCTCCCCCCTTAAAAGAATCTCGTCCCAAGATTCGAATGAGGATCTTTAAGGGTGGAGAAGCATGTAACTCCCAAGCTAAAGATAGATGCAAATTCATGAGATGGGATCTGGCAAGATACTGAAGATAGATTTGGGTAGAATATCGCGACATATTGAGACAAAATGCAGCGATCACTTTAAGAGAATATCCACTAAAGATAGCGCCTCATTATAGTCTCGTAACGGATCACGACTATTAACCGTGATACCAGTGCGTGCCGAGCAGCTCAACCATGTGTGCGCGCCCATAGGAGGCTCTCGGTTTCGTCGCGGCACCATCAGTCGTTAGTCATGACACCATTACCAAACATAACCAATGAAAGAAATTCACGTGGCATAAATAGATGGAGCCCATGAGAGTATGACTCAAAAAATAAGAATGTGACCGAAATTGAAGCAAAGATTGTTGGCAAAAGAGCATCACATGAGAATTTTCTTCAACTCAGAGAACTATTTTATGATCATCACGGGGATTATCAGCCAAAGATTGATACGATATTTAATATGAGGAGGAACCAACCATGAGATCGAGATTGATAAGCTTTTAGAGACATAAGAGATCCAAAGATAACAGCAACATCCATTTCTCCACATGAATATGCCGTTTAGAGATAAGTTGATAAAACAACGTCATGGTCCTTAGAGAAAGAGTATGAGAATGACCAGAATTGAGAGATTTAGGCAAGATCAACATCCGATACTTGAGAACATGTTATAGGAAATAACCAAATAATGGGGTAGATTCAATGAAGGATCAAAGATTTGGATGATGAGGTCACAACACGATTCATAAAGGTAAAAGTTTAGTAGATCCAGGTGAAAGGAGAGGTCATCAACCTAGATGGCTTCTGGGTGGAGCAGAGGAGAACTTAATGAGGATTTTGGACAAGGTTCCCAAAAAGAATTTGAGGCTAGATATGGTTTGCGTGAACAGACAGTAAACCATTTTTTTGACATACACAAGGGCACAAGGAAGCTTTAGTCGATTTAGGGGTCAAGCTATGGGTGTCTATAAGTTGTGAAGGTTTAACTTCAAGGGTAAAACACTCAAGGGCTAGAAAATACCAATACAAGCAGGATTTTTCTTTTAAGGAGGTTTCACTTGCTAAACTCAAGGTTGTTTGGACGGGGTCTCTTTGTGAACAGAACAGACAACATTTTTTTTGGCAAAAAGGGTTGAATAAATACAGTATCACCTAGATAGCAAGGCAGGAGAAACACATAACACAACCTAACAAGACTCACCAATCTGACACGGGGTAAGACATTTCTTATAGTTCCTAACATAGCAGTACATCACATTATTCACAAGTTCTTATTATTGGAATAAAGGTGAGAGAAGCATGTTGATGCACAAGAGACAATTATAATGCGACAATCATGATGCATGCTCATTCTAGTCGTCTTCTTAGACCTAACTAAATTTTCGGGTGCTTGATATAGCATCCTAATAGTAGTAGTAGCCTTTATGGCCTAAATAACTAGCCACCTATCTACCCATCTATTTCCTAAGGCTTCACGTCCTAGGTCTATCCTTATCGTCCTAACGATCTATCCAACATTGGTTTCTAAGCAAGTTTTACTTTAAAAAGGTTGGTAATCATGACTTATTGACTTCTCTGTAATGGTATTCGCTCCGATACAAGCTGTGGCGGAACTGCCCAAATTATTCCAACTTAAGTGCTCAAGTCCCACCTTAGAGGCTAGACCACACTTAAATAGGAATAGACCGTGAGTCCCTCAGATCTAGTCCGATAAAAGCCACTTATCCAGGATCGAATACCACTAGCTCACGCGAAGGTGAGGCACAGAGAAATACAATAAAACATAATACCACAAATTTAATAAGTATCATTAGTGATTACATTATCGGAGTTTTAGAAACAGTAACCAAAATTTTAATGCAGTGGAAATAACTAAAGGAGAAAACCGAGTAACATGGCGAAGCCTGGCCACGCTACTCCTCCTGGTCCTCTCCTGCGGAAGCAGTAACCCACTCGACCGTCTATCCCGATGGCAGGGATGAAGGCCAAGTCACACCATCAACCAATCATCCTAAGGAGTACCAGCAAAAATTATGCCACAAGCAAGGCTGAGTATACTAATACTCAGCTAGACTTACCCGGTGTGAGGAGTCTACTCCTCTACCTCTAGACATGCAGCTGTTTGGCTAAGGGGTTTGGTTTGCCAAAAGCACTAGCTGAGTCTAAAATCAAGTTTTAGCTTTTCAAGTTTTAGTAGAATCATTTAGACTAGATATGTACCTAGCTAATCATACATGGTATCAAACATTTTTACCAATCAACATCTTTTGCTAGTCACCTCATTTCCACTTATTACTCAATGTAGCAGCATGGATCAAGCAGTCTCATTAGCTGCGAGAAGCAGACAATTTGAATCGAGTTTATATCCTTGCAAGGTAAACCTAAACACACGACGTGGCGAGGCACTCCGTCCCCACACACATCAACCGTCCCCATTGATTCCCCGTCAGCAGATCAGGGCTCACTGCCTTGGCGTACAATGTCTCACTGACCCCGATTGCCGTCATGCAGTGACCAAACTTGTACCCACCATAACCGGAATGGGAGACCACGTCTCAGGTCGCGTGAGGGGCAAAGTCTGCTGCCAGGTTCCCTCAGGTACTAGGCTTGCTGATTTACCATATTTCTCAGCATGTGCTTAGAACGTTCAAATGCTTGACACACGGTACCACACCTTAATCCTTATTCCAATTTCCGTCTCGTAGACCACGCATCCCCATGGATCTGTGTCCACAGACCATCATCATACTGATATAAAAATGGATACAACCAATTCCTGACCTCGCACGAGTGCTAGAAAAATCACTCGACTTCTACCGAGATCCCTAATTAGTAAAGCAGCTACTTGACCTAGCATACTAGTATCCATCTCAAAGGGAATCCTGAGTTCATGCAACTAGGGTTTCAGTCAACTCCTACACTTAAGTGCACAGTACAAGCCTACAAACATTAAGTGCAGTAAAATAGCATATATAACGGTTATGCATAAAACCGGGGCTTGCCTTTAATTTAACACTTAGATAGTGTTTGCTGGGGGAGGTACTCGCTTGGCGAGCATCCACTGGTAATGTCCATCATTCTTCAGGTCGTCCACCAACCGCATCTTATGGTTGGCACCACATCACATGCACGATCATCATCTCTCGATCCTAAATAAGATGCAGGATGCACTTGTATGAATATGGTGAAAAATATCACAAGACAATGCAAAAACAAACGGTAGCGAACTAAACACTAAATAGTGAGACATCATGAACAACCACACACACTAGCACTAGCTATCTACACATCAACGGGCATAACAAGTCAACATTACTGGAAATATGACGATTACTACCTATAATTAACCATCGCAAATACAACATCACATGTACAAGCATTTACCATGTTCACTTTAATCGTTCATTGGCTACTTATGATTAAACTAGTTAAGTACACATAATTTGCGATGACTTACACATAGACTGACTTAGTTAAAAAGGAATAGTTACTTAATCTGGTTTTACAATTGTTCGGAATACTCTAATGCAAGCATACATCTAAGGGCACACAAGAAAGTGATAGCCTAATCACACTACTTATTATACTAATCCATTGAGGTTGGTTATTTAGTAATACTCAGATTAGCAGCACAATTATTATAAATGGTAACATCTCATTAATTTTGTTTCTCGTCCATATAGTGATACTTGCTAAATTGACGTTGATTGAAGCTGATTACTTACTAGACTTCAACAATTTAATTTACTACTTAGGAACGTGCACTAGTTACTTACATATAACCTAATTATATTAGTTATTATCATTGTTACTCATATGCACTTAACACCAAAACAAGCAAGCAGTCACTCAAGACAAACACAACAGAGTAGAGTAATCAATCACAATCAACATGACTAAGACAGCAGCACATCAGTTACTTGTTTCAGTCATAACTCACAAGATATTTATCCAAAAATAGTGATAAAATACTTTTTAGAAAGCATAAGAAACAGTCTACAACTTTGGTATTGTCATCTAAAGGTGATTAGACACTTAACAAGGTTAAATAGTGACAATGGCAACTCTGTTCATATTTAGACAGATTCAGAGTTGCGACTACAAAAATTCATAACTAGAGACTCAGACCTCCAATTCATTTGAACTTAGACTTTATGGAAATATAATTAAATTGTATACAAATCATTTATAAACAACTTAGGTTGATTTAAAGTGTATCAAGGTTAAAAATACACTAGGAAGGGTGATCCAAGACTTTTTGGAAAGCTTAGAAGACTTACTACATAACTTTTATAATCACCAAGAAGTGATTCTATATTTAACTAAATCAAACAATACAGTTTTCGAAATCTATTCTGACAGCGGACAGAATACAGCAATCCTCTTATAAAATTCATAACTCTCAAACTATCAGGTTTATTGTCATGAAAATTTAACACAAGTAATATAATAAAATTATCTACAACTTTCTTATAATTGACAAGGACTGATTATAAACTGAACTTAAGCAAACAAGACGATCTCTGAAATCTGTACAGGAATTGGACAGATTCAGTTACTAAACTTGTGAAAGCATAACTTCTAAACGATCAGACTTATAACTGTCAAATTTTAACACAAGCAAGTTAATAAAGTTATCTACAACTTTCTTGTGACCACAAATAACTGATTGCAACATTAACTTAAGCAACCATTGCAATCTCTGAAATCTGTTCAGAAATTGGACAGATTCAGGTACAGAATTTGTGAATATTATAATTTCTAAACCATTAATCCTTAGCTCATGAAATTTTTGGAAGAGCTAGATATACAAGTTAATTACAACTTTTATATAGAACATATGTATATAAAACATACTTTACTTTATTAGATTAACCACACAACAAAAACTATACGTGCAGGAATTTCAGTTTGCTAGCACAATAGCACTCAACTCAATCATCAATTAAAATCATGGAGAGACACTACCACCAATTTCTCAAGTTTAAAATCATTATGACTTAGTTATCAAGTTTCAATTTATATTGAGATACTTAAGCATTCCAAAAAATGCACGCCTTTGTTTACTTCTAATTTTTCACTAATTGTTCTTATAATTATAAAATGTGCGTCACTTTAGCACCATATGAAACTATCTAATTTGGGGCTGGAATTTTTATGAGGCATAGGTAATAACAAACTATGACTAATGTATAAATTTCACATACCCATGTTTTATATTTTATTTAATACAAAAATAATAAATTGTTAATGCAATAAAGCATGTGAGAGCAAGTTAAATCTAAAACTAATTAATTTCTGTAGATGCATGACCATATTGAGTTTTCTTAGGCTACTATAATACCATACAATGACAGTAGAACATCATTTTCCATTTTTGCATCTATACATTATTTTTAAATCATTTAAAAGTACTTAAGGTGTATTAAACAAGTTAAATCACTAACTTAATCATACATGCATAACAATTCATGACATTTTTACCAGTCACGAAGCATCACAACAAGAGTCTACTGTAAAAATTTGAATCCATTTGGAGCACTAGAGCTACAGATCTAAAAATAACAAGCAAAACAATCATCTTTTTCCTATTTAACATGTTTTAATTAACACACCAAGAAAACAGTGAACAACCTACAAGTTTTATATTTTTCTTAGATGGAGTATGACAACATCTAACTAACAAAACAAGTTTCATCATTTTTGGCTTTTTATAAATAAAACTATGGAGAGAAGCAAGTTCATTTATTTTGTAAATCAGTTTTTAAATACGAATTTCTATAGAAAAACTTTTCCACTAAACCATACCAACATATAGATCTAATAGTTAGAGCATTTCATAAGGAAGCCAACAAAACAAGTTTCACGATTTTAGGAGCTCTAAAACTCGAGATATGAATATTTGAAAGAAGAGCACAAATCTGCAACTTTGTGTGTTCTTACCCATGGCCTTGGGCCCACTCGTCATAGGCACAGGGAGGTCTTCTTCGACCTCCAGCCATCTCCTCCACGCAAGGGAGCAGAGAAGGGGCCGGGCTGGGAGGTGAGGGAGGGGAGACGGCCATGGATGGGGGAGGGCGCCATGGGGAAGAAGGAGGAGCTCCCTGCTCAGCCGAACAGAGAAGGGAAGGGAGTGGTGTGTGGGAGAAGGGAGAGGGTGGGCTGCCATTTATAGAGCCAAGCTCTGGACATGTCAGACTGCACCAGCAGGTGGCAGGTGATGGCAGAGCGACTTTGGGCGCCCATTTTCGTCGTTTTCCTCTTGGAATCGGATCAAGGTTACTGTAGGAAATATCTTCCTTGATGTACACTCTACAAATCTTGTACAACACTTAAGGTGATTCGAGCACTGATTAGAGAGATAAAGACCCACGAAAATTGGTTTGTCAGTGGCTTATAAAACAGTGGAAACTTGTGAAAACTGAGTGTCAAAGTATGTCAAACGGAATCGGATGAATGCCATATTTTAATATGTTGTGCCCATATTAATTATTAACAACTTTTATATTTGAAGAAACTTTAGTTGTTCAACAAAAATTTGGGAACGCGAGACGTCGACCCGAACGACACTGATTTCAGACTTAGAAGAATTCGAATCCTGAAATCAGATTTTTATTCTGTCTTGATGGCACTGTTTGAGATACTTAGAGATTGAATCAAGGCTTGGTTTAAATATACAATTTGTTGTATAACACAGGTTCTACAACTTTTATTAAAGGTCAAACCTCATATCTTGAATATAAGTTAAAGTTTCACTTTGGTCAAAGTAGTATCATTATAAGGCTTCAATTTATATTTTAAGGCAATTGGGGTGTTTTCTCGACATTTCCTTGGCATTTTCTCCACATGAACCCTTAATAAATTTTGTTGTAGAGTTGATATAGAGTTGTTTGAGCAAGATGACAAGGTTTTGTAGAATTTCAAAATATGCATTTGTTCAGACGAGCAGTTTCAAGCATGTATAGGATTTATCTTTTCATGTGTGTATTTGGTTCAAACTTCTTGAAATCTTTAGGTACATTTGATAGATAGAGATGAATGATGATATAGATATAACAAGTCCATTTGAATAAGAATTAATTAGAGGTTGACACAAAGAGATTCTGCGGGAGAATGCGGATTCGGATTAATTATTTGGACGTAGACCAAATATCGAGAAAGCAGATTTAGACACCGATTGGATAACATAGCAACTATTAAGAGTCCGAATAAATGAGTCTTAGACAGGAGTTGCGAGACGAGATTGACTTTCGAATTTGCCTTTGCTCTTAGAAATAAAAGTTCTACAGGCTCCAAATTTGGCTGTTCTCGAGATCGAATAATTCCAAACTTGGTGAAACTTTCATGAGTGACTTAATAAATGGAGATAAATGTGATAAAGAGATAGAAATTTTCACTGAGCATCCGAGATTAGGATAAATCTCCCGACATAACGCGAAATAGACACCTGGGGTGTCACAGTGTGTTCCAGTGTGGGTGCATGGGTGCGTATCTTCGGCATTAGCATCATCTTTTTGCATCATATCATCACATGATCTCGCATATCATCACATCATACATCATATTGCACCAATGACACGAATTGAATACGAAGTCCATCTTCGGAGCTTTTAGAAAGAATGAAAGCGTGCTAATGCACAAAGCTGAGAAATACAACTTCGTCTGTTCTAATGCCAAAGAAAGGATCCTTTGCTTACGAAGCAAGGATATTTTTTCCGAAGCACGAATTTTCTTCTTTACGAAGCATGAAAAGAAGGGAAGGTGTTTTTTCGCCGAAGGCTCAAAAAGAGGTATGTATATGAAGTTTCATGCCTCGCAAAGAACTGAATTACAAAAAATTTACATTCAAAAACATATATCGAGCATCGCAGTCTTGATACAGCAAAGTTACATTGATTATCTAAAAATGTTTTTACAAACAACTACTAGTCCTCTCTCAGGACCTTCTCCGCAACTCCATTTAGCACCTTGTTAACAACTTCGTCAACAATAGATTCTGCTACATGAATGATATCTATTGCTTCTTTCGTTTCCGAGTCTGCCAGGGGGTCAAACGGTTTTGGTGGAGGAGATAGTTCAGTTGCGATAAAAAATCAATCAGTTCAAAGCCACGAAAACAAACGACGAAGCTAAAACCAATTAAATGATACCTATCTGTCTCTCGAGTTCTGCAGCTTTTCAGCTTCTTTTGTTGCTTCTCGAGCGTCATGAATATCTTTTTCGCTCTTCTTCATTATCTCATGGGCCATTTCTCGGCCACCATTCTCCCAGATGTCAGTGAAAAATTTTCCGCCAAGAAAACTTGCTTCGGCCGACGGATCCTTTGTGTCATCCACGGAGAGGGCAGCTTCGGCCTGGGCCAAGGTTTTAACATGATTACAACCCGCCTTCTCCAAGATAGCTGAAACTCCTCTCTCACCAGAGAATGCACAGACATCCCCACGATCGCCTAAGATTTCTTCAAAAGCTTTGGCTTCTCTGCTGATCCACTCAATGACACCCTCACGGTTGCCTCATATGAAGTTATCTTCGTTTGAATAGGCGCCCATGTTGGCGAAGCTGGCCTTTATCTTCTTCATGCAGCCCAAAGATTTTTCAAAACATCTCTCCTTGGATGCGCGAAGTTCTTCAACTGTTTTTTCAAAATAATTTTTCCAATATTCACTGTCCTCTTGATCAGCTTCTGCAACAGCGCATTTTTCCTTGGCTTCTGCTAGTTGTTTCCGAAGCTCTTCAATCTCATTCTTTTGGACCTCAACTTGAGCCTTGGAATTAGCATCGTCTTCTTTTATTTTGTTTATCAATGAAATCAATATCTTGTCTTTTTCAAGGCCTTCGTTCCTTAGTTCAATCACCTCTGAACGAAGGTTGTTCAGAGCCATTGTAATACCCTTCATCCTCAATGTCTTTCTGTGCTCTAAGAGCATTGCTAAGGATTAGGCCCTACAAGAGGAGGACAAGATCAGGTATAAGCAAATGAAGCAATTAGTTTTCAAATAAAAACTAGCTTTTATACCTTTATGCTATTATATGCTAAACTGTCAGCCAACTCATCCTTTGATAACACTGAAAGGCCTTCTTCTAGCTTCGGAAATCCGAAGCTTCTACTCATCTCCCGGCAGACGGATATTTCTTTATTATCCGGGAGACAGTACAAAAAATCTTCCTCCCCGCTGCCATTGAACACTAATGCCCCCTTTGGGTATTTCAGTTTTTGGGCATAATGTTGAGCCTCTCGTTTCTCTTCTTTAGAGAGTCCCTTTTCCAAAGCACGGCGGATGATGTAACTAATGGTATCTTTTAAAGCTTCGGGAGCAGGAGTGGTAACCTTTTCAGGCGAAATTCGTTCTGTGGCCCTCTCTTCTATTGCCCTTTCTTCAATTTCCAAAGGCCTTTTCTCAGCAGGCCCTGAAGGCCCAGCTTCGATATCAGCTTGGATTACTGCAGCTTCAATTTCGGCCGACTTTGTTTCAGCTTCGATTGGCACTTTTGAAGCCTCGACAACCTTCCTTGAAGGAGTAGAGCTCAAAGTCTTTACTGTTTCTAACACATCTAGTACATTTGCCATCCTTCTCCTCTTGGGAGTTGTGGTAGAACTTTTTTATGCCCTCAGCACCGTTACTTCTGATGAAGGGCTTAGAATTCCTAGCGCTTTTGTTTCTTCAATGTTTGGCTTTTCAGCTTTATCTTCATCAGTCTTCAACTCAGCCAGCTCGGTTAAGGATACCTTTGGCATTTCAATCTGCTCTTCAGTTTTCTGTGTGGGAGGAACGGGTTCTCTTGGTTCAGCAGCTGAAGAAGCCTCCCCAACAAATTCAGGCACCACGGCTTGAACATAGCGTGGTCGGTGGGTAAGTACCTTCATCTTTTTGCTTGTAGCCTTCGGCACAGGTTCGGCCGAGGCGACCGCAGCAGTAGCTTTCCTCTTCTTCCCTTGCCCCCGTAGAGGATAGCGGTAGTCGGGATAGACGAAGCCAATAGCATCAAAAACTCTATTCAATTTCTTCTTTCCCTGACTTCCAAAGGCTGTGGACAATGCATTATTTTCTACCTTGGAATATGATCCAAGTAGTTCATCACTTGTTACTTCGATGCATTTTATTCAGTCATCATTTGGCTCGTCGAATTTATCCCCATATTTGAAAGTATACTTCAGCCGGACCAGCTCACCTTCGCTTGATTCGACGACAGTTTCCTTCGGCATATCCCAGTTCTCTGCAAGCGGCCATACTCTAAAGGCTATATGTTCTTGGATTAAGTCTCTTGTACCAATGAAAAAACAGACAGTACCAAACGCCTTTTGGCATGCTTCGGCGGCTTCATCAATTTCAACCATCGGCCTTCGGAGGCCGAAGCAGGACCAAATGAGGCATAATAACTTCCTTAATATCTTCTCTTGCCTTTAAGTCATTCTTCACGTAAAACCATTCCTCCATCCAGGCTTCGGGCCACCTTTTCTGGAATATTGGCACCGGGTAGCTTGCGTTGGGACGGGCGATAAATCCATAGCAACCAAAGTTGTTATGATATTGTTCTTTCCCCGTGGCCTTCGTCTCAAACAAAAGTTCGTGCATGCTATAGAAGCACTTCGCATTTGGTTCTACCCCTTGGCTTCTTGCTGCCCAGACGAAGATTCCCATCCTCAATATAGCTTCGGGGGTCAGCTGGTGAAGAAAAACTTGGTAGGTCTTCAATACTTCAACTACAAACTTTCTCAACGGAAACCGAAGCCCAGCTTTGAAGAAGCTTCAAAAAATCACAACTTCATTTTCTTCAGGGGCCAGGACGTTGTTTTCTCCGCCAACCCTTACAATAGACATGTCTCGAAAGTATCTTCCCCTCATGTTTTCGAGGTGACTTTGCTTAATGGAAGATTTTCTGAAAATTGTATGGCTAGGCCTCCAGGGTCGATCCTCAGAATCTTCGCCACCACTTTCTGCATCATAACTATCATTGTCACCAGTATCCTCAGACAGGCCCTCCAATATCTCCTTAGTAATCTTTTCTGTATTTGTTTTTGCCATTGACTCAACAAATCCAGCAATGTATGGATTCACAACCTTCTTCTCCTCAAAAAGCTTCTCCTCTTTAGCAAGCTTCGCCTCAGCAACAACCTTCTTGTCCTGAGACATTCTTTCTTTCAGAAATGACAAAAATGTGTCTTTCAAACTTAAGCTTGAGAAGCTTTGAAAAACTAGCAAGTGTTGGTGAGCAACAGCTGTGAAATTGAGAAAATAAAGCAAATGGCATAGGCAGTGTACTAAATGAGGTCGGTGCGAGCTCTTATTTATACGCTCGGCGTGCTCCAAACTAAGGGGCCCCACCTGTCATTGACTGTTGCTATTCTAGCAATGGGAAGGTGTTTTTTCGAACCTCCGGCTTTGGGCCTTCGTCCATATCACAGTCTGAATTCGTTATCTTAAACAAATTAATACTGCGAGGGGCTACTGTTGGGGGCCTTCGTCCTCCGAAGGTCCTCAAAAACGAGGACTAACAAAATCTTCCAAGTATAGCATATGAATAGGTACCTTCGGACTTGAGCTAAAAGCATGATCACGACGAAGGCTGGAGTTGCTCCGAAGCTACGCACGGGGGGACCTTCGGCTAAATGACAAAGAAAGGAACCGACTTAAAGGGGAAAAGGCTATCTAGTCCTCATAGAGTTGACTATTAGTTAACAATGAATGTAAAGGGCATAAATGTAATTTCTCACAGGCTGCGTCCTGTGCTTATAAATAGATGAACAATTCCCCCGTACTGTTCACGCTGACTTGTATTCACTCGTGCATCACGCTTGGACTTTTACCTTATGTCAAGCCGAAGGTACAAATGTAATACAATATTGTTTCTGTTTATCCATGATAATAACAAATATATTAGCAATGTCATATGATTATTCATGTTGTCTTTTATATTTCATACGCTTCTTCTTTCATTAACATATGATGTGATGATGAAGGTATGTCCTTCATCACCTTCGTTTGAAGATCATTATATCCTATGGGAAATAATGCTTTGGAAGACGAAGGGCATTAACCTTTAACATTTTGTGTTGCCTTGTTCTTAATTCATAGCACTTGAGAACAAGTCCCCAACAGTTTCCTAGCATGAATTCTCCTAATTTTGTGCTCAAGATAATTAGCAGGATATAAAATGTAGCCTTCCCTATCCTGAACCATGGGAGCTTTGCCCTTAATAAAATTAGACAGTTTCTTAGGGGCATTAAGCTTGACATTGCTTCCCTATTGGAAACCAATGCCATCCTTAATGCCAGGACATCTCCCATTATAGAGCATGCTTCTAGCAAATTTAAACTTTTCATTTTCAAGTTCATGCTCATTAATTTTAGCAGTTAATTTAGCTATATGATCATTTTGTTGTTTAATCATAGCAATGTGATCATTAATAGCTGCTTCAACATTAATATCTTTACATCTAGTGCAAATAGTAACATTTTTAACAGTAGATGTAGAGGTTTTGCAAACATTTAATTCTTCTATCTTAGCATGTAATATGGCATTTTCATCTCTAAGACAGGAAATAGAATCATTGCAAACATTCAATTCATCAATCTTAGCATTTAGACTAGCATTTTCATTTCTAAGACTGGAACTTGAAACATTACATATGCTTAGCTCCTTAGACAAATTTTCATTCTTCTCTACTTCCAAAGCATAAGCATTTTTCAATTTAACATATTTCTTGTTTTCTTCAATGAGAAAGTCCTCTTGGCTTTCCAAGAGATCATCCTTCTCATTAATGGCCTCAATTAGTTCATTTAATTTTTTCTTTTGTTCCATGTTAAGGTTGGCAAAAAGAGACATTAAATCATCTTCATCATCACTAGAGCTACTTTCATCACTAGATGTAGTGTATTTGGGTGTAGCTCTAGAGTGTACCTTCTTCTTTTTGCCGTCCTTAGCCATGAGGCACTTGTGGCCGACGTTGGGGAAGAGGAGTCCCTTGTTGACGACGATGTTGGCGACGTCCTCGTCGGAGGAGTCGGTGGAGCTCTCATCGGAGTCCCATTCCCGACATATGTGGGCATCGCCGCCCTTCTTCTTGTAGTACCTCTTCTTCTCCTTCTTCTTCCCCTTCTTGTCGTCGTCCCTATCACTTTCACTTGACATTGGACATTTAGCAATAAAGTGACCAGGCTTACCACATTTGTAGCACACCCTTTTGGAGCGGGGTTTGTAATCCTTCCCCCTCCTTTCCTTGAGGATTTGACGGAAGCTCTTGATGATGAACGACATCTCCTCGCTGTCGAGCTTGGAGGCGTCGATTGGAAGCCTACTTGGTGTAGACTCCCTCTTCTCTTCTTCTGTCGCTTTGAATGCGACGGGTTGTACCTCGGGTGTTGAGGTGACGCCTTGCTCTAAGTTGACAATGTGTTTGGAGTCTTTGATCATTAGTTCAAAGCTCACAAACTTGCCAATCACTTCCTCGAGAGACATTTGTTTATATATAGGGTCTCCACGGATTAGTTGCACTTGAGTGGGATTACGAAAAACAAGTGATCTAAGAATAACCTTGACCATTTCATGGTCATGCCACTTGGTGCTCCCGAGGTTGCACACTTGGTTCACCAAGGTCTTGAGCTGATTGTACATCGCTTGCAGCTCTTCTCCCTTTTTGATGACGAATCGACCGAGTTCTCCCGCGATCGTCTCGCGCTTGGTGATCTTGGTCACATCGTCCCCTTCATGCGCTGTTTTGAGGATGTCCCAAATTTCTTTGGCACTCTTTAACCCTTGCACATTATTATACTCCTCTTGACATAAGGAGGCGAGGAGTATAGTTGTGGCTTGGGAGTTAAAGTGCCTAATTTGGGCGACCTCGTCCGAGTCGTAGTCCTTGTCCCCCACCTTAGGTACCTGCGCTCCATACTCAACAATGTCCCAAATGCTTGCGTGGAGTGAGGTTAGATGGTGCCTCATTTTATCACTCCACATACAATAATCTTCACCATCAAAATATGGTAGTTTGCCTAAGGGAATGGAAATTAGAGGAGCGCGCTTTGAAATACGGGGATAGCGTAGGGGCATCTTACTATACTTCTTGCGCTCATGGCGCTTAGAAGTAGTGGACGATGATTCGGAGCTAGATGTGGAGGGTGACGAAGAGTCGGTCTTGTAGTAGACCACTTTCTTCATCTTCTTCTTCTTGTCACCTCTCTGATGTGACTTGATGGAGGAAGAGGATTCCTCCTTGTGTTTGTTGCTGGACTCCCTTGAAAGGGTTCTCCCCGAGCTCGCGGGCTTGTCGCCTGTTACGATCTCCCTCTTGGCGTGATCTCCAGACATCACTTCGAGTTGGTTAGACTCTTAATGAAGCACTGGCTCTGACACCAATTGAAAGTCGCCAAGAGGGGGGTGAATCGGCGTAACCTAAAATTTATAACTTTAAACACACACTACAAGCCGAGGTTAGCGTTAGAGTTAAATTCAAGTTCGGGAGAGAGGGGGAAAACAAATCAAATGAGAACCAAGCGAATGAACATGGTGATTTGTTTTACCGAGGTTCGGTTCCAAAGAACCTAGTCCCCGTTGAGGAGGCCACAAAGACCTGGTCTATTTCAACCCTTTCCCTCTCTCAAACGGTCACTTAGACCGAGTGAGCCTTTTCCTTAATCTCTCGGGTCACTTAGACCTCGCAAGGACCACCACACACTTAGGTGTCTCTTGCTTTTATTACAAATCACTTGAGAAAAGAAATGAGAAAGGAAGAAGGCAATCCAAGCAACAAGAGTTCAAATGAACACAAAATCTCTCTCTCACAAGTCACTAAGTGTTTGGGATGAATTTGGGACTTGGAGAGGATTTGATCTTTTGAATTGTGTCTTGGAGTGAATGCTAGAGCTCTTGTATTGAATGTGATCTTCAAAAAAACTTGGATGCCAAAGGTTGTGGTGGTTGGGGGGGATTTATAGCCCCCAACCACTTGGGTAGCCGTTGGGGAGGCTGCTGGCGATGGGCGCACCGCATAGACTGGTGCGCCACCGGACAGACACCGTTCCTTGTCCGGTGCGCCACCACGTCACCCAACCGTTAGGGTTCGGAGCTCGGTCGACCGTTGGAGCTTTGTCCTCTTGCGGCACCGGATAGTCCAGTGCCACACCAGACAGTCCGGTGCCCTCTGACTTCACTGCTCTGACTTCTACTGCAGCACTGTAGCTGTACTGTTTACTTTGTAGAGTTGACCGTTGGCACTGGAAAGTCATTGCCCGCTGACTCACCAGATAGTCCGGTGGCACACCGGACAGTCCAGTGAATTATAGCGGATGCGCCCTGGAATTCTTGAGAGTGGCTGGTTGACATCTATACAGTCATGGTGCACCGGACACTGTCCAGTGATGCACCGGGCAGTCCAGTGCGCCATACTTCAACACACTCAAGTCCTTTTGTTCCTTTCAATTTGTGTCCCTAACTTGATTCTTTTATTGGTTTGTGTTGAACCTTATGCACCTGTAAAACATGTATTCTAGACAAACTAGTTAGTCCATGTGTTTGTGTTGATCATCAACCACCAAAATTAATTATAGGAAATGGTTAGCCTAATTCCCTTTCAACTATCACCAGTGCGATTATGCTGCTCATCGATTAGAGGAACAAACAATTTTTTTGTGGTAAATATGTATTGCACGTAGGCATTATATAGTTTTCTTTGTTGTGATTATGCTGCTCATTAATTAAATAACACTATCTGTCAATCTGTATAGTTTGCATTATATATTTTCATTTTATGCCCAGATTGCAGAAGCACACCTTCTCGTAACTCAAATGTTACAAAAACTAAAACACACATCATCGTAACTCAAATATAGTTTCATAAACTGAAACATATATCAGTGTAACTCCAATGTTAATTTGGCATAAGCCATCGGGCGCTAGTACGCCAAAAGAGCCTAGGTGCGGTCTACACACCTGATTGGCCTTCCCGCTCGGTAGGTGGTCGTGTTCTTCCGTTATGTGGTCGGGGCTTACTATATTAATATGTTGTTGCATATGTATAGGAAAAAATTTGGTCCAAAAGAGCATATCTATATAGATATATTTTTTTACGTTGTTTGTTTTGTCAGGAAAAACAAACATGAAGAATGTGGACCGATCTCCGTCTAATCCAAAGTGCGTAATAATTTAGTCTAGTCACGACTGTTTTAGTATTGACATACCATGTGTGCCGGTGACGTCATACACTCACAAACCAAGGCATGCCTATGGAAATCATGAAAATGTCCGGATTCCGCCGATCACCACAGAGCAATCAGGGTACAGTGACGATGACTTTATGCCAGTCATGAAGAAGCGTAACCTTGATGGCAGTCCTTCAAATTTGATGAAGAAGACGGTTACAAAGATTTGAATGCAGTGGAACCCCTGACAGGTTAGTTTTTATATTCAATGCCAATATATCATTTATTTGTATCACTTCATGCGTGCAAATATGACAACATAATGTTATTAAATCATGAAAACACCATATATGCTATGTCATTTCACTATTGGACACACATGCAAAATGGATAACAACACACTATTTGTAACACCCCTGGTGTTACTGTAACTAAAACTTGAGCATGACATCATAAGCATTAGCATTGCATATGTTTGACACACCTAGAGTGCATTCACTAGGCAAAAAAAAATTTCAAACAAGTTGTATTGTTTAAGTGTTTTTGCAAATAGAACCCTGGATAGGAAACTTAACCCTAAATAGGGAATAAAGGGGTAAGACCTAACCCAAGATGAGAAAACCTAAAGACTTTAGGGAAAGAGTCATAAAATATCCCCAAAAACAAAGTTGAATCACATTTAGGCCCCTGGGATACCAAAAACCCTAATTGGAATCCTGGAAAACCCTAAAACCAAACCCTAGGGACCTATGTGCAAAATTAGTCCACTTTTGGACTAAAGTGCAAAAACCAAGTCAAATAAGTTTCTTAAGTCCTTTGGTTCACAAATGTGTGGACTTGAAAGCCAAATGTTGAGTTTTGGACTTAAATGCAAAATGGACCTCAATTAGGTTCTATTCTAAGTCTGAAATTTCAGAGTTTTGGCTCAACTTTGGAGCCTTGTAACTTTCAAACTCTAGGGTTTATGCCCTAGGTCACCACATCAAGTTTGTAGCTCAATCATAGGAGAACAACTTTGCTTAAGGTTGTGAGCTCATTTGTTAAGAAAAATCCAGAGATAATTAAGCCTAAAGTAAGGCTGTCAGGCTGACTAGGTCTGAAAATCAGACTGACAGGTGGATGCCCTAAACTTCAAGCCCAATTTCAAACCAGATGAAGTGGCTTTTTGGGGCAACATCATATGGCAATATTGTAGATGGCATATTGCTCTACAACTTTGCTGCAGAGCTTGGTATGAGTTATCATCAGAAATCGAGAGAAAACTTGGCTTCAAATTTGGCTGTCAGGTTCATTTAACTGAACTCCTCCATGGTACAGTGCTATCGGGAGGATCAGAACGCCAGCATGGCCTGCTCGCCGCCGGTGACCCTCCCTGCGCTATGATTTGCGTCGCCGTCGTCTCAATTCGTGCTCAGGATGACTTGATAAACGTTCGGAGCACACCGCCGTGGATAAGCCCGGCCATTAAAGTATCCCGACCATCGTACAAAGTTCCCCGCAGTAGAACCCGATAAGTTCACCAGAGACCGCCGCCTCCCAGCCGTGTGCCACGTGGCCTAGCCGTTCTACAGCACCGCCGCGACTTACCCTTGCTCTCCGTGGCTCACCGGAGTAACTGCCACGGCAGTAGACACCAAGCAGCTGCGCCAGTAATCTTCTCGACCTCCGGCCGCCGCGCGTCCTCCCCGAATTCACTGGCCACCGCTTCCCCTCGCTATAAATTGAGTGTCCCCGCCATTCCGTAGGATAATTACGCATTAGTTGCACCAAACCTTGCACCGGATCATCCACCAGTGAGCTCAAATTCGAGTTTTCCCCCAAATCTCTTTCCGCCACCGTGAAATGAGCTTCACCGTCGCCAATCCTTTTTCCGGTCAGTCCAACCCTCCCTCTCCTTCGTTTAAGCTTCCTCACGTGTCTGTGATGCTTACTGACCCGTCCAATTGGGCTAGGGGTCCACTAACCGTCGGGAACACATGGATCTTTGGTTCATCCGTGCGCTCTCCGTGGCCAGACCAAATTAGTTCACCATTTGTGCAATTAACTTAGGGAAATCAAAGGTTGGGGCGTGAATTCGGTTTCGACCGAAGTAGGGCATCAGTCCTTAGGTAACTCGACTGGTACAGGTGCTCGCCGGAGCCTCCCTGCGCCCACCGCCGTCGTGGACTTTCCCCTGTGAAGAAATGAAAACCGAAGGGCCTTTCTATAAACCGTCAGCGACTCACTGAAACAGTAGAAGAACCTGTCTCCAGATAGATACAACCCCGAGGCCCTTTTTGCAAAGCCGCCAGGGCGCGGGCGCACGCGCGCGTTTTCCCTGTGTTACTGGGCCGTCTGGGCCAGATGTTGCCCAGTACTATTCATAAGTTTTTCTTTTTCTTTTTACTCCAAAGCTAAAACAATTGTAGAAAATTACAGAAAAATCCTAAAATTGTGAAACCAATTTTCCTAGGTTCATTATTTTCCCTAGAATTTAATAAAAATAGTTTCATGAATTTTAGTGGAAATAAGAAATTTTAGGGCATTTAAAGTAGTTAAAAGTATTTGTTATGGATTTTTAGAAAATAATTGGTAAGTCCAAAAATGCCCAAACTTTTTATGGGAACTTAAAACAATATTTAAAAGCCTTGGGTAGAGTTTGAATTGAATTGGACCATGTTTGATAACTAGAACCCAAACCCCCCCTGCCCTTTGAACTCCTTTACCGACTCCGGAAACCCTAAGTTCTCGGAATTCCGTGAAGGAAAGTTGTATTCAAGACTTAGATAATAAATCTTTATTGTCTTCGCACTCTCATGAGCATTACATGGCATTCATTCTTATATATGTATATATATGGTTGTGTTAGAACACGAAGAAGAAGTAGAAGTCACTGAAGAGAAGACACCACCACCCTCGGATTCTCAGGCAGGCAACTGCTTCTACTTTGATATTTGTGGATCCGAGCCAGACTCACCTGTGAACGAAGGCAAGCACCGGTGCATGCAATCCCTTGCTTGTGTTTTTAAATACTTTTCGCACACTTTAAGTCTAGTGAAATGTGCATTAGGTTATCGGAGTTGCTTGAAACCCTTTGATGCATTACCTTCTTTGATATCCATACCTTTATAGATACTTTTGATGAAGTATCAAAAATATGATTTACAAAAATGCTTAGCCCTGCTTAGATCTTGTGGATAGAGGTTGTCCTTAGCCTAGCTCGAGAAAGGATGACTTCTACCCGCAAGAATATTTTCTTTTGGAGCAATGGTGGGATATTACTGCAAAGTTCCCTGTGATGCTCTTTTCATCCTAAGGAACAGAAACAATCCTAAGGATGGAAGTACTTAAATCGAGACTTGGGTTAGGAACAGATGATGTTCTACCCAGGTTGATTAAGGATTGAATGCGTATGTAGGCGTGCTAATCGAGGACCCTTTAACTGGTCACATGGCTCGTCATGGGTAAGCCTTGCCTCAGGCAGACTAAGGCCAGAATAAGATAACACGAAATGGGCGTGGAGAGGTGGCGGGAGTAGCGTGTACCCACCGTGGCAAGAGGCTGGACGGTGGTGTATCTGTACTCTCGGTTTGCGTGAACCTGATCTGGTCTTAAGAACCCCGGTGGCGGGTTGACATATGCAAGGGTTAAGTGCTACATATGTCGTGTGATTGGAGATCCTCATCTGAGTATAATCGATTCGGATCGTCGTACCTTCGCGGTTATGAAGACTTGGTCACTTCCCTACAACCTAAGTCAGGATGTGAACATTATGGATAAAAATGATGTTGTATTAATGAGATGATGAAATTAGACTAGAGGCAAACAGAGTCTATTAATACTTAATTCGGCGTTAAAATGTTGAAAGTAAGGACTCACTTTAGTAAGCTATTTCTGCAAAAGTATCTAAGTTGATTTTTGCTAAAGCCTCTCCTTGATTCCTATTTATCCAGCATACCCTTGAGAGTCTTTTCCTTAGTCGGGTAAGACTTGCTGAGTAATTCCATACTCAGGGTTTATCCCTCCGTTGTTTTTAGGTGAGGAAGCGACAAACCTTTGTTGCTTTTGCTCCAAGGTGGTTCCTAATGAAGATAAGCAAGAGTGAAGTGCGGGAGGAAAGGATCCTCCATTAGGACTTTTGTGTGATAACTGTCGGGAGGAGTTTTTGCCTCCCTTGGTATGTGTAATAATATTATTCTGCACTCGTTATATAGTTCTGGTCTGTAATAAACAACTTGATCTTACTTTTTAATAAATGTAAGTTTATGTAATCGCTTCCGCATATCTATATCTCCGATGTTCTATAATGTCTGCAAGACGGGTGAAACGTTCCTGGTAAGGTAAGAAGAAGATACCGAACTTGTCGAGTAATCCAGGAACATCTACAGGGTTGTCTGATGTCTGTTGGACAAAGACAACTGTAGGTGGGCCTAGTTACTTGGAAGGTTCCGTCACACTATTTATGATTAATTTATGTTCACAAGGCTGAAATAATGTTTATTATATTGTTAATGTTATTTTAAAACATGTTTATTGGTTTGCCTAGATATATTTTGTTGGGGGCCTTCGGCTTCCGAAGGTCCTCAAAAATATGATTTGACAATGTTTCTCAAGTGAAATATGTGAACAGGTATCTTCAGAATTGGGCCACGAGTATACAGGAATATGGTCAAGACGAAGCTTGAATAGGACGGAAGGCGATCATAACGAAGGATAAGATGATCACGAAGCTATGCGCAGAAAAAGCTTCGGCATGACAGCAAAAAAGGGGAACCGACTTATATGGTGAAAAGACAAATTGGACCTCGAAGGATCACTATAGAATTATTGATAAATGTAAAGGGCATTAATGTAATTCTCCATGGGCTGCGCCCTGTGCCTATAAATAGATGAACAGTATTCCCGTACTGTTCAGGATGATCTGGCATCTGCTTTTCGCATCACGCCTGTATCTTTACTTTTCGACAATCCAAAGGTACATTTATAATTTGTTATTATGACTCTGATAATACAAAACATAAATAAATTGGTGACAATATTTGTGTTATTGTTTGTATTCCATGTATGTATTCTCCTTCATTATATGTTGGACTTACGAAAGTCTTTTCCCTCATAACCTTCGTCTGAAATTCATTATATCCAAAGGGATATAATGTCTTGAAGGACGAAGGACTTTAATATTTAACACTTTTTATGTTGCCTTGTTCTTGACTCTTAGCATTTGAGAACAAGTCACATCATATTTGTAATGGGGATTATTTGTTTTTCATG
This sequence comes from Zea luxurians, assembly GCA_029449295.1. NCBI lineage: Eukaryota > Viridiplantae > Streptophyta > Magnoliopsida > Poales > Poaceae > Zea > Zea luxurians. The sequence continues at coordinate 46,637 of JAOPSE010002479.1, read as the reverse complement.
CCCAAAATTGTTTTGCGACTATGCAGATGTAAATGTATATGTTATTGGTATATGTTACAGAGGTATAACATATTTATTTTTACAATTTACCATAGAGGCTTAATGTTAGATGCAATTTACAAGATGTTATTGTAAGCATTCAGATTTTAAATGACAGACAATGTCAAGTTATTGCACGGAAGGGGTTCTCCAATATACTTGATATGAGAGTCGATGCGCTTCGCAGTAGATCACATTTATGCTGGTTGATGGAAAAGCTTGATCATAAGGATTGTTGGTATTTGTTCTCGAATACTATACATCAAGAACGAAGCAACATAATTGTTAATGGTTAAAGACCTTCGTCCTTCGAAGCATTATAACCCTTGGGATATAATGATCTTCAGACGAAGGTCATGAAGGACATACTTTCATCATTTTAGTAAATAAAGATATAAATAAAGGCATACGGAGCACAGAAAGAATACAAACAATCACTTCACATCATTAGATTATTTATATTCGTATTCTATAAACATGAATAAACACCAATAATATTCATAATGCATTTGTACCTTCGGTTTGACAGAAGATGAAAGAACGGGTGATGCAAAAGTGATTACCAGTCAGCCTGAACAGTACGGTGATACTGTTCATCTATTTATAGGCACAGGATGCAGCCTGGACAAAATTACATTCATGTCCCTGACCGTTGCTAATGACTATAGAATCAGCTGTCGAGGACTAACCAGTCTTTTCTCCTTTAGGTCAGTTCCATCTTTGATCATCGTCTTCATGCTAAGCCGAAGCTTCTTCCGCCATAGCTTCGGAGCTAGCTCATCCTACCTTCGGACTGGACCTTCACACCATACACACCCTCATCTCAAAGCTGAAGCATCCTGTAACAGTCTATGTTATACTGAAAACCAGATTAGTGAAGTTTTTGAGGACCTTCAGAAGAGAAAGGTCCCCAACAAGGATATGACAATTCGAGCCGGCCCAGGAAAGGATCTAAAAATTACAAAGGACACAATGCATCTTATACTTGGGCTACCAAATGCAGGTGGTGGAAAGCCATTAGGCATTGATGAAGCTGCTGCTGCAAATAATTTAAGGGCTGAGCTTGATTTATCTAAAGAAGACTTCGGTGTTGCAGCCCTGCAAGATCGATCAAGGAAAGGAGGCGATGACGACCTAAGCATCAGATCTTTCTTATTTTCAAAATGTACACATGAACATATTAGACTATGATGAATACTGTGCTACATGTTCCGATATATATGAATCTTTTGCCAATAGGAAGTGCCTCGATAATGTGTTTGTGATGATGTCATAAATCATAACCCTTCCATGAGTACCAGTAGATTAGTTTTCCAAATATTAAACCAACCCAGATCTCTGCACACACTAGTCACATATTTACAATAGCATAAATGTTCTGACACGTAATTGAAAGGGAAATGTGCCCTTGGGCAATTTCTATTATGTTTTGGTGATTAAGTGCACAGCACATTCAATTAAGTTCTAATGTGTTAAATGAAGAGAGAAGTGCAAATCATATTACAAGGTACGTTTCTGGACTTAGTACATTGTTTTGAGTTCTAACATATTTTGTCTAAGTACTAGAAATAGGAAGAAAAGAAACCAAAAGGACTTGGCTCGGTGTAACCAAAACTCAGCTCAGTCTGGCACACCGGACTGTCCGGTGGTGCACCAGACAGTGTCCGGTGCGCTAGGCTGGTCTACGGTGAATAGGCCACTCTCGGGAAAAGTTTGGCGGCGTACGGCTATAATTCACTAGACTGTCTGGTGGTGCACCGGACTGTCCGGTGAGCCAATGGTCGCCAGCGCAACGGTCGGCCGCACAATCCGCGCACGATGCGTGGCCCGCACCAACGGTCGGCAAGGGGCACCGGACTGTCCGATGTGCACCGGACAGTGTCCGGTGCGCCAGCTGGCCCAGAGGTGCAATGGTCATCTACGCTCGCGTGAATCAACTTCAAGCAGAACTGCATCGCAGGACCAATTTATGGGTTGCGGACGGTGACCGAATAAATGATTTGAGAAGTTACATCCGCACCCTGCAAGATCAACTTGCTGACCGAGATTTGGCGCTTGATTGGGCAGTGCAGTCTCGTTCGGTAGCTTTAGCTAAGGAAGCAAAGGCTCGAGCACGAGTCAACGAAGTTAGCATTGCTATTGACAACTTGCAGGTATATTGCAATACTTTACATGAGGAAGTTCATGTACTGTATTCGCAATTACACCCAAATGTCCCTACGGATCCCGTCAGGTCAGAAGCCGGACCCTCGCATACTGCGGGAGAAGCGCTTGGTGGGGAGTTAGACCTTTTTAGGCCCCCTCCTTCTTTGAGGCTGGTCGACGTATGGTCTCCCACCCCTGACGATGAAGCTACCAAGAACAATCAGAAGCAGGAATAGTAGTGTAGTTGTAGAAATAGAAGTAGTATGTGGTACAAAGGGGTGAACTATTGTATAATGGGTAATGTATCCTGTTATGTAAAATCGAGTCTGTATCATTACTTTTGATGGTAATGTAAAATGGAAGGTTTCTCTGGCATATTATATTTATTTCAAATGTTCTTTGCCTCAGATGCCTACCAGGACTCGAGGACAGGATGCAGCAGGAACTTCTGGGGGAAGGGATGTTACCCCAAATCCACCTCCGGTTCCTCCCACATTGGCCGAGGCGATTGCCGCCTTGGTGAACGCGACTGCGGACAATACCCGCTTTCTTAGAGAAATGGCGGGCCAACAGCTCCAGCAGCAGGGTGGAAGGGGTTATCAGCAAGGCCCCCGTGAAACCACCTATCTGGATTTCTCTGAAACTCGTCCACCACTATTCATCAAGGCTGAGGACCCGTTGGAAGCTGATGAGTGGATACGGGTTATTGAACAAAAGTTTGCTCTTCTCCGCTGTTCAGAGACGCAAAAGCCGTTATTCGCCGCACAACAACTACGTGGCCCTGCCAGTACCTGGTGGGGGAATTTTGTGGCTATTCAACCTTCTAACCATCAAGTCACCTGGGAAGAGTTTAAAGTGGCCTTCCGCGAGCACTACATACCCGAAGGTGTTCTGCATATGAAGCAGGAAGAGTTCATGAAGCTGAAACAAGGAGGAGATACCGTCAATCAGTATCTCAACAAGTTTAATCACCTGTCGCAATATGCCATCGACCAGGTGAATACTGATTTAAAGAAGAAGAACTGCTTTTTGAGGGGTCTAAATGACCGATTGCAGAGAAAAATGGCCACATGCATAGATCTCACGTATGGAAAGGCTGTCAGCACAGCCTTATCTGTTGAAGCAAAATACGCTGGTTCCGGGAAGAACAAGGGATTCGGTGGTGAGAAGCCTAATCAGGGCCAGGCGAAGAGGCAACGGTTTGTGATCTGGCCTTCTAGCCAAAATCGCACTTTTTCTCGCCCACCCTCATTCCCTTTCAAGCAGCCAATCATTATCCGTCCCAACAATACCCCCACTACCCCAAATCAGCCGGGTGCCCCAGGCACTCGATTCCCTGCATTACCCAGCTCTTCAACCGGGTGTTTCAATTGCGGCAAGTCGGGACATTTCATTAAAGATTGCCCATATCCCAAGCAGAATCAATCAAATGCTCCGCAAGGATCTGGGAAATCAGCTCAACCTAAGGGAAATACTGTGGGGAAGAATACAAAGAAGACGGGGCGTGTATACTATACTCAAGTGGCCACTACACCGGAAGGAGAACCAGTGATGATGGGTACGTTTCCCGTGGCCAGCCACCCTGCAATTATTCTTTTTTATTCTGGTGCTTCGCATACATTTATTAGCAAGACATTTGTGGAGCAACATCATATTTCATGCCATGAATCAAAAGAAGGATTTAAAATTCATTCACCTGGGGGATACATTTTTACTAGAGAAGTGACCTATGAAGTGCCAGTAACAATGGCCGAACGGAACTTTCCTGCAAACATGATTGTTCTGAAAGGCCAGGATATAGATGTAATTTTGGGTATGAATTGGTTAACCCAACACAAGGCAATTCTCAACACTGAACTCAGAACCGTCAGGTTGAGCTATAATCAAGAAGAGATTCTTTTGTCTCTCCCCGTAACCAATCCAGCCAAAGCTTCTGGTAGAATATATGAAGCCATTGTACCGGAGATCAAGGATATTTCGGTAGTATGTGAGTTTCCAGATGTATTTCCAGAAGATTTGCCTGGACTGCCCCCTGAAAGAGATGTAGAATTTGTAATTGAGCTAAAGCCCGGTACGGCTCCCATTTCTCGAAGATCGTACCGTATGCCCCCTAATGAGTTGGCAGAATTGAAGATTCAATTACAAGATCTACTGAATAAGGGATTTATCCGGCCAAGCTCGTCTCCATAGGGTTGCCCCGCCATTTTTGTTAAGAAGAAGGATCAAACCTTACGGATGTGCGTGGATTATCGACCCCTAAATGAGGTCACCATCAAGAACAAGTACCCTCTTCCAAGGATCGACATCTTATTTGATCAACTGACTGGGGCGAGGTTATTTTCCAAAATTGATCTCAGGTCGGGCTATCACCAAATCCGTATTTGGCCCAAGGATATACCAAAGACCGCGTTTACTACGCGGTACGGATTGTTTGAATATCTGGTAATGTCTTTCGGGTTAACCAATGCTCCTGAGTTGGACAAGTTCGTGGTAGTCTTCATCGACGACATCTTGATATACTCTAAAAATGAAGAGGAGCATGCTCAACATCTACGGATTGTATTAACGCGCCTGAGGGAACATCAGCTGTATGCCAAGTTCAGCAAGTGCGCGTTCTGGCTAGAGGAAATTCAATTTTTGGGGCACGTGTTATCTGCCAAGGGGATTGCGGTAGATCCTAGCAAAGTCAAAGATATTCTGGAGTGGAAACCCCCAACCACTGTTCACCAAATCCGGAGTTTTCTTGGACTAGCTGGATATTATCGCAGATTCATACTAGATTTTTCTAAGCTTGTGAAGCCAATCACAAGTTTATTGAAGAGTGACATTAAATTCAATTGGTCTTCTAAGTGTAATGAAGCCTTTGAGCAATTGAAGACATTATTAACCACTGCTCCGGTCTTGGCTCAACCGGACATCACCAAACCCTTTGATGTATATTGTGATGCGTCAGGCAGTGGACTCGGCTGTGTATTAATGCAAGAGGGCCGAGTAATTGCATATGCTTCAAGGCAGTTGCGCCGACATGAGGAGCATTACCCAACTCATGATCTGGAGCTAGCTGCTGTGGTTCATGCCCTAAAAATTTGGCGTCATTATCTGCTGGGAAATGTCTGTCATGTTTATACAGATCATAAAAGTCTGAAGTACATCTTCACCCAGTCAGAATTAAATATGAGGCAAAGACGACGGCTTGAGCTTATTAAGGACTATGAACTGGAGATCCATTATCACCCAGGCAAAGCCAATGTTGTGGCAGATGCACTGAGCCGTAAGGCTTCCTGCCACTGTCTTATGGTGAAGACCTCTGACAACACTTTATGTCAAGAGATGGAAAAGTTAAACCTGGGGATGATCCAACAAGGGACTCTGAATCAGCTAAAGCTTGAGTCAATCATTTTGCATAGGATAATTGATGCTCAAAAGGATAATTTGGGTATGAAGCACATACGGGAGAAAATAAGGGCTGGAACAGCCAAATGTTTCAAGGAAGACGATCAAGGTGTGATATGGTTTAAAAACCGCATAGTAGTGCCAAAGAATGAAGAACTCCGCCAGCAAATTCTTGATGAAGCACATCTTAGTCGCTATTCTATTCATCTCGGAAGCACTAAGATGTACCAAGACTTGAAGCAACATTACTGGTGGACAAAGATGAAGATCGAAATTGCACGCTATGTGGCTAAGTGTGACACTTGCAGACGTGTCAAGGCCATACACATGAAAACTGCTGGTCCATTACAATCTTTGCCGATCCCAACATGGAAATGGGAAGACATAAGTATGGACTTTATTGTGGGACTGCCCAGGACGCCAAAGGGTATGATTCTATTTGGGTTATCGTTGATCGACTCACAAAGATTGCCCACTTCTTACCCGTCAGGGCCAAATATACAGTGGCCACTTATGCAGCATTATACATTGCCCGTATTCTCAGTTTGCATGGTATTCCAAAAACTATAGTGTCGGATCGTGGACCTCAGTTCGTATCCAAATTTTGGGAATAACTTCATAAATCCTTGGGTACCAAATTGCTCCACAGTTCGGCTTATCATCCTCAAACAAGTGGACAGACTGAGAGGGTCAATCAAATACTTGAGGATATGCTGCGAGCATGTGTTCTGGACTTCTCACAGAAATGGGATGAATGTTTGCCCTTAGCGGAGTTTTCATATAATAATAGCTATCAAGAAAGTATCAAGATGGCACCCTTCGAAGCGCTATATGGACGACGATGTCGTACTCCGCTAAATTGGTCTGAACCTGGAGAAAGGTACTTCTTTAGGCCTGATATGGTGAAGGAGGCCGAAGAAAAGGTTCAGAAAATTATTCATAATATGAAGAAAGCTCAGACTCGACAAAAGAGTTATGCAGATCGACGACGACAACCCTTATGCTTTCTAGTGGGCGATTATGTCTACTTGAAAGTTTCACCAATGAAGGGTGTATCGCGTTTCGGGGTTGTCACACCCGGTTTTATAAGGTAAACCGAATGCGAACCATGTACGTGCCAGGATCAGTTATTCACGTACACAACAGTTACATAACATGGACATCATCACACAGTGCTCAAAATAGTATTAAAAAGGGAAATAGTAGTTGATTACACCATACGTCTGAGACGTCCATATAGTCATTACAATAAATCAAAGTGCGAAAACGAAACGTAGATAACCGTGGCCTTCACAGGCAGCCGACTGGGGGGTTGCCGCTAACCCACACCTAGAACTCGTCGTAGTCTTGGAACTCTTGGAAGTCTCCTTCCACAGCTTCATCTTCGCCTGAGCAGTGGTTGCAATGCTGACAACCTGGGGGGGTTTGGTGTGTAGAGCAAGAGTGAGTACACATCAACATACTCAGCAAGTATCCTGTTTGGCTGTAGTGGACTAGCTTTATGTGGGGGTAAGTCAAGCAGTTGCTTTTAATTGGTCAGATTATTATTTACTAGTAGAAAGCCAGGTTTTAACATTAACCCAAGTTATTAGCCCGATGTACCCTTTCCAAGCGGAAAGAATACCACTTACCAGCACCATAGACATAACCAAAACCATCAGTCTCATTGCCACCTGTAAACCAAAATGTCTCTGATCAAGTACCACTAATCATTGGAGCTCCCTTGGCCGCTCATAACCGCAAGCACGGCTGATATATCAGTTTCCAAACACTTTGCAGAGGTTGTGCACTTTACCCACAAGTCGTGATTCCCTCTTGCCTCGGGCCGATCAAACCCTTAAACACTACCAAGGTGAATAGGCAGGGTTTCACTACGTAGCCTTTACAAAGATTCCCCGGGGCTGTAGCCGCCCGTTAGGTTTCCTAAATGTACCGCACTCCTCCCCAAGGGACAAATCAACCTTGGCAGAGCGAGCCGCATACACCGAGCCCCATTGACGGCACGACGGCGAAGCGAACTACACCCCGGATCCTCTAATTATTCAGCTAAGGGCGTCCCACTCCACCCTCATGGTTGCACTGTTTTCCCGGGCAGTCATCCATAGAACAGGTCCTTACGGAGAGGCACTCGAGAAACCGCTCGAGCCCCCTTAAAGGCCACAAGTACAACATCATCATAAGAGAAGGGAAAACAGTGTATCATATATAATCTCATCATGTTCATTGATTAGAGTTGAGCAATAGCATGAAGCTAAACAATAATAATCCAACCCAAATAGGTAAACAAGGACATGGATAACAAAAGCTAGTCAATCCTTAAGTATAAATGTGTAATGCGTGAGGTGAATTAAAGAATGAATAGGACAGAGATAGGTCAAAGGACACTTGCCTCCACCAACCGACTGCTGCTCAGGGGCTTCTCCTGTGAGTTCTTCGGGCTCTTCGACCGGATCGTTCTCTATGCGATTGCAAGCATACATACATCCATCCATTCAAATTAGGAAACAAACAGTACACCATTACGAAAGAACAAATAAAGTAAATATGCATAGAATATCACATACGATAATGGATTTACCTTGGTTAGAAAGAAACGAGGGAAAGGTTTCGCGAGAGTTAAAGCTTAAGCCCGAGACGCACTACGGGTTGACGAATAACTAGACGTCACGTGCTCTAGGTCTACTTAGCTTCAATGATAAGAATTAGTTACATGCACTAGTGTAAACGTGACCATTTTTAGTAGATTAACACTGAATAAGATAGACGATTAGCTATACAATTTAACTAACGTAACCAATTTCCAAATTGAGACTCCTATCTTATTAATATAAACAACGTGATTAGCGCATATAGGATACGGGGGGTAGACAGGGCTAGGGGGGTAGACGATCGTGTCGCGAGCGCGACAGGGCGCTATGCGTCGCGTCGTGAGCACGACGAGCTACGCCAGAACGCTGCGCGAACACGCGCACGCGCAAAGCCACACTTAACGTGCCGCGAACGAGTCGCGCACGCGTCGGGGCCGTGCGCTGGCCGAGCTCGAGGCCGCGCGCCGAAGGCACGCTGGGCCGAGCTTGAGGCCACGCCGAGGGCCGACACGACGCGAGCAAGGCACACGGCGCCCGGGTGGGGCGAAGCACGGGCAGGACGGGGGCACGGGCGAGGCCGAGCGCGGGGGCGCGGGCGGTTGGGCCGGGGTCGGGGCGGGGCGGCCGAGCCGGGTGGGGACGGCCGGGCTGGGGCCGGGGCCGGGGCGCGGGGGAGGGGCGGCGCGGGCGGCCGAGCCGGGGTCGGGGCGGGGCGGTTGGGCCGAGCGCGGGGGAGGGGCGGCGCGGGCGGCCGAGCCGGGGGCCGGGGCGGTTGAACCGGGGGGGTTGAACCGGGGGGGGGGGCTCGCCGGAGAGGGCGGGCGGACGAGGGGGGGGGGGGGGGGGCGGGCTCGCCGGAGGGGGCGGGCGAGGGACGGGACGGGGCTCGCCGGAGCGGCCGAGCCGGGGGGCGGGGGACGCCGGCGCGGAGCTGGCCGGGCGCGGGCGGCCGGGCCGTGGCGAGGGGCGGCCGGGCGCGGGCGGGGCCGGGGTCGGGGGAGAGGCGGCGCGGGCGGGGCCGAGCCGGGCGGGGTCGAGGCGCGGGCGGCCGGGGCGGCCAGGGCCGGGGCGCGGGGCGCCGGGGAGAGCACCGGAGGGAGGAGGGAGAGAGGAGGGAGGGAGGAGGGAGGGCCTCACCGGAGGGGGGCGGGCGGCGGCGGCGCCGGGGAGGGGCGGCGGCGGCGCGGGTTAGGGGCGGCGGCGGCTAGGGTTAGGGTGAGGGTGAGGGAGAGAGAGAGAGAGGGAGAGGGAGGGGATTTTTGGAAAAAAGAGAAAGAAGAAAAAAAAAGGAAGGGGGCGGTTGGGCCGACTAGGCCCAAAGGAGGGGAAGGGGGGCGCGTGGCTGGGCCGCCAGGCCGGCCCACGGCGGGGGAGGGGCGGCTGGGCCAAAAGGGGAGAAGGGAGGGGAGAGAGAAAAGAAAAGGCTTTTCTTTTTCTAAAATCTATTTTCCTCTAGATGAATCCATTCACATTTTTAATCAATCAAAAAGTATGCATGGTTCGGCATGGTGCATCACACAAAATAAAGTATTTTTAAGGTTTTGCTTCACACGAGGTCTAAAGCCAAAACCCGCTATGACTTTGGAAAAGATCAAGGTTTAGCGAGGGGAAAAAGAAAAAGAAAGGGTAACGCCTGAATTTGGTGAGAGAAAAGAAGAAAAATTCTACCCCCAAATTCAGGGCGTTACAAACCTATCCCCCTTAAAAGAATCTCGCCCTCGAGATTCAGGGTTGGCTAGCAAAGAGCTCAGGGTATTTGGCCAACAGATCATCTTCACGCTCCCAGGTTGCTTCTTCCTCTGAATGGTGATTCCACCTGACTTTGCACATTCTGATGGTCTTCCTTCGGGTGACTCTGTCTGCAACCTCAAGGATCTGCGCTGGCTTCTCAACGTAGGTCAAGTCCTCCTGGACTTCGAGACCTTCCACTGGCAACTGCTCTTCTGGCACACGCAAGCACTTCTTCAACTGAGACACATGAAAGACATCATGCACTGTGGACAAATTCTCTGGCAAACTGAGCTGATAGGCCACTTCTCCACGCCTTGAGAGAATTTGGTACGGACCAATATAGCGGGGTGCTAGCTTGCCTTTGACTCCGAACCTTCTGACTCCTCTGATCGGTGACACTTTCAGATAGACGAAGTCTCCGACTTCGAAACTCAACTCTCTTCTTCTTGTGTCTGCATAGCTTCGCTGCCTCGATTGCGCTATCTTCAGGTTCTCTCGAACCATCTTGATGTTCTCTTCGGCTTCAAGCAAAATGTCTGGCCCGAACACTTGCTTTTCCCCAGGCTGATCCCATTGCAACGGAGTTCTACAACTCCTCCCATAGAGCGCTTGAAATGGTGACATCTTCAAACTGGCCTGGTAACTGTTGTTATAAGAAAACTCTGCATAAGGCAATCGCTTATCCCATCCGGACTGATCTTGCAGCGCACAGGCTCTCAACATATCTTCAAGAATTTGATTGGTTCTTTCGGTCTGGCCATCTGTTTGCGGATGATAAGCTGAACTGAAATTCAGATGTGTGCCCAAGGCTTCATGCAACTGCTGCCAGAAATGAGAGGTGAACTGCGTTCCTCTGTCTGACACTATCTTCTTTGGCACACCATGAAGACAAACGATCCGAGACATATACAATTCTGCCAACACTACACTGCTGTAGTTGGTCTTGACAGGTATGAAGTTGGCGGATTTGGTCAAACGGTCCACTACTACCCAAATAGAATCGTAGCCGGCTCGAGTGCGAGGCAATCCGACTATAAAATCCATACCGATTTCATCCCATTTCCACTGAGGAATTTGCAACGGTTGCAACAATCCAGCTGGTCTCTGGTGCTCTGCCTTAATTCTTCGACAACTATCGCACATAGCCAAATGCTCTGCGATTTCCCTCTTCATTCTGTACCACCAGAATTTCTTCTTCAGATCTTGATACATCTTCTCACTGCCAGGGTGAATCGAATAAGCAGTCTCATGAGCTTCCTTGAGAATCAACTCCCGAATGGATTGGACATTGGGAACGCACAAGCGGTCTTTGAACCATATCACACCTTCTGCATCTTTACGAAAATCTTTGCCTCTGCCATCTAGAATCAGTCGCCGAATCTCACTGATCTTTTCATCATTCTTCTGCGCTTCTTTGATTTCCCGCTCCAAGGTAGGTTCCAACTCAACTGTGACTCCTCGCGAATGGTTCAGAAACCCGAGACTCAACCTGTCAAACTCCTTGGCCAACTCATAAGGCATCGGACGAGCGACCATCAGATTGACTTGACTCTTCCTGCTCAAAGCATCTGCCACTACGTTTGCTTTGCCTGGATGGTAGTGAATCTCCAACTCATAGTCTTTGATCAACTCTAACCATCTTCGCTGCCTCATATTCAATTCTGACTGAGTGAATATGTACTTCAGACTCTTGTGGTCTGTGTAAACATCGCATTTCTGTCCATATAGATAGTGCCTCCATGTCTTTAGTGCGTGAACCACTGCTGCCAACTCTAGGTCATGGATTGGGTAATTCTTCTCATGAACCTTCAGCTGTCGGGACGAGTAAGCCACAACTCTTCCCTCTTGCATAAATACGCATCCCAAACCTGTGTAACAAGCATCACAATACACCGAGAAGGGCTTGTGCACATCAGGCAAGACTAGGACAGGCGCTGTTGTCAACTTCTCTTTCAGCGCTTCGAAGGCCTCTTGACATTTCTGGGTCCACTTGAACTCAACTTTGTTGCCTAGCAATGCTGTCATTGGTTTCGCAATCTTCGAAAACCCTTCAATGAATCGCCGATAATATCCGGCCATTCCAATGAAGCTCTTGATTCCTCGAGCATCTGTTGGCGCTTTCCAGTTCAGAATGTCTGCCACTTTCTTCGGATCCACAGCCAATCCTTCTTTGTTGATTATGTGACCCAAGAACAGGACTTCGCTGATCCAGAACTCACACTTTCTCAACTTTGCATACAACTGGTGCTCTCGCAATCTCTGCAATACCATCCTCAAATGATCTGCATGCTCTTCTTCGCTTTGAGAATAAACCAGAATGTCATCAATGAACACCACCACAAACTTATCAAGATAATCCATGAATACACTGTTCATCAAGTTCATGAAGAACGCTGGTGCATTGGTCAAACCAAAGGACATCACTGTGAACTCATATAACCCATACATGGTAATGAATGCCGTCTTCGGAATGTCCGAAGGTCGAATCCTGAGCTGATGATAACCCGACCTCAGATCAATCTTGGAGAACACACTGGCTCCTCTCAACTGGTCGAACAGATCTTCTATTCTGGGCAAAGGGTACTTATTCTTGATCGTGACTTCATTCAAAGCTCGATAATCGATACACATCCTTTTGGTGCCATCTTTCTTTTCCACGAACAAGACAGGGGCAGCCCAAGGCGAAGTGCTTGGCCGAATGTAACCTTTCTCTGACAGCTCATCAATCTGTTCCTTAAGCTCAACCAATTCTGGTCCGGATATTCTGTAAGCTCTCTTAAAGATAGGGGCGGTTCGAGGAAGTAGCTCTATGGCAAACTCAACTTTCCGCTCTGGTGGCATACCCGGTAAGTCCTTTGGAAACACATCTGGGAACTCGGACACAACCTTGATACTCTCAATTGGGTCTGCTTCACTGCTATCGACAACCATCTGATAACAACTTCCTCTCTTTGGCTCAGGTGGGACTAACTCGGTCACCACTTCCTCTCCTAGTGGGGACACCAACTTGATTGTCCTTTTATCACAACTGATAACTGCCTGATACTTATCTAGCCAATTCATCCCTAGGATGACATCTATTCCCTGAGTACCCATTACTATAAGGTTAGCGGGAAACGCTATCCCCCTTATTTCCACACATACATTCAAACAAATGCTATCGGCTCGAATTCTACCACCGGCTGAGTCAATTTGAATGGGGGTTGACATGGTAGTAATTGGAAGATTATGTGCTTCTACCCATGATGCAGTAATGAAAGAATGTGTTGCTCCAGTATCAAATAACACTTCTGCAATATGGGAGTCGACTGGGAACATACCTACTATCATGCCGGGGGTCTCCTGAACTGCTTCAGCCTCCAAGTGATTCAGTCTTCCATGATTATAGCGCGGTTGAGAGCGGTTGCCTGCTCCAGGCTGAGACACATTCTGCTTTGCTTTGGCATTGGGGCCTGACTGCTGCTGGGCTGCCTTCTTCGGGCATTGCATCACCCAATGTCCTTGCTCCCCACAGTGGAAACATGCCCTGTTTCCAACCTGAGCTGGTGCTGCCTGATTGTTCTGCTGGCTTGCTGGGGCAGGAGGACGAGGTGCCTGCTGATTCTGCCTCTGAATCTGACCTCCTGACTGATTGCTCTGACGGTTCTGATACTGGTGCTGAGGGTACTGCCTTTGGAACTGTTGATGCTGCTGAGGTGGACGCTGGTTCTGCCTGAACTGCTGAGGTTGATTGCCTGAGAAACGAGGACGGCTGCTGCTTCCAGGCTGGGGTCCGCTGATCTTACGCTTACGATCCTCCATCTCCTTACGCTTTCTTTCTGTCATGATTGCTCTGTCAATCAAGTGCTGGAATGTCGGGAAGGTGTGATTCATCAGCTGATAGTGCAGAGGGTCAACCAAGCCTCTCAAGAAACGGTACTGTCGCTTGGCGTCGGTGTTGACATCTTTAGGAGCATAGCGGGACAACTGCAGAAACCTGTCTCGATACTCACTAACAGAGGATGACCCTTGCTTAAGGGCCAGGAACTCCTCTTTCTTCACTGTCATCAGACCTGCAGGAACATGGTACTGACGAAAGCTACCTCTGAACTCTTCCCAAGTGATGGCGTCAGGGTTGGCATAGGTGGCGAGATAAGACTCCCACCATGACTGAGCTGCTCCTCTCAACAGACGAGGACCATACAAGACTTTCTCCCTGTCATCACACTGAGCGGTATGCAACTCCCGCTCCACAGTGCGCAGCCAATCTTCAGCATCCATGGGGTCAGAAGAGTGAGCGAACGTTGGGGGATGACCTCTCATGAATTCAGCACGCTTGTCTCTGGGCATCTGAGGCATCTGAGGCTGAGGTGGTGCTTGCTGCTGTTGCTGCTGCTGCTGCTGAATGGCGGCCAGAGTCTGACCGATGGCTTGAATTGCTTGAGTCTGCATCAGAAACATTTGTTCGATGGACATCGGGGGCGGGGGCGGCAGGTGCTGCTGCTGAGGCACCTCATCCGGCGGAGCGGCTCGCTCCTGCTGAGCACGCCTTCCTCCTCTGCGCCTGTTCTCTGACATCTGCAGAATGCAACCACACATCAGAACTGATCTTGCAAATCTTGCAGCATAAGAAAAGAGTATAGAATTCTTCAACAGCACTGAACAGATGAGCATCTTCACTGATCTCCAACACAGACCACACAACTTCTCAGATAAAGAGGAAAGTGGAATAAAAGGTTTCCCAACTATATAACTAACTCCATTAACATATAACAGGTAAACCATAATGCAGGGGATACCCACACTCTGGTGACAGTCATTACAAAGATCCAAACCAAACATAGTTCATCATGACAAACATAAATGCACAGGATATAGAAAACTACCCTGTCTAACTAAGACTAACTAGAAGCGAGACCAACGCTAAGACTGCAGCTTCTACGTATATATTTCGTATTAATTACAGGATCCGACTCTAGCGATCTATGGTTCTAGATTTATCTTGGTCTTGCAGTCGGGATTGCCATAAGACTGGCGTCCACGCTGAGGTGAGCGGTACGGGTGCTAAGTCCCGACGGGAGCGGGGGAACCATCATCCAGGTGACGACGTTCCGCTCGCTCAGCCCGCAGCAGGGCGATCTCAGCACGAGCCCTACTCAGCTCGTCTAATGCATGGTCCAGCTCCGTGTTTAGCACGGCGGCTAGGTTGACTTTGCTGCTCAACCTAGGATTGTCCTCACCAGCAGGTGAAACAATCACGCCTCCTGTGCTGCCAGATGGACGGCGGGGGTAATACTTCAGGTCGAGACCGTCAGCTACCCCACCGAGAATCGAGCAGTAGTGCGAAAGCGCACGCCGTGCAGCATCTTGCATGGCTACCTCAGCTGAGTCCCGCTCAGAGATAGAATAGTGCTCTGAGCAGGCCTCTGCACCCTGGAGACTGTTCTTCAGACGGCGCACCAAGCAGGTCGCCTCCCAGCGGTCCGGGTAGACCCCGCGACTATGCTGGTAGACCACACAGCGATACTCGATGGACCAAGTACGCCAGTCAAGTGCCCGACATAGCAGGATGTCGAGCGCATCATGGAAGTGACACCCGCGAGCAGCGTCACGAGTGATGGGTCGAGCAACCCATCCTTCTGGCTCATGGTCAGCAGGGAAGTCGGTGTCGTGGCTCGGGCTGTCGTCGCCACCTCCATCGTCTGGGTCTCCTCCAGCAGCTACTCCAGGGGCTAGGGCGCCCAGTGGCGGTGCAGGGGGCGCCTCCAGAGGAAGCACAGGAGAGCAGCTCCTCACATACTCTATCTCCTGCTGGAGCGAGAAAGAAGAGCCCTGCTGCTCCTGTCGTCGACGTTCCTGCTCCTCACGCAGGTGGTGGTACAGTCTCTCCAAGTGGCTGGACTGACCGGCCATGGGACTGCGAAGCGGACGCTCCGCAAGGCGGGAGGGTAAGAAGGGGATGACGGACTTTTGTGCAGTGTGTCTAAGTCGAGCCATTTACAAAAGACACCGCAAGCAAAAGAGTGAGAACAGAATTAATATGACCAGCAAATAATGAATCATAAATAAATGAAGGATTAGAATAAAACATAATTTTCAGCAAGGTATAATATATAGTAGAACATAGGTTTGGTCGGTATGACAACCCTTTGAAGGGATATCAAAGTCAAGGCAGGGACAGAGGTCTATAATCCTTAGAACGACCATTCTACTCTAGGTTAGTGGTCTTACGGTCAGCACGGCTTTGATACCAGCTTATGTCACACCCGGTTTTAGAAGGTAAACCGAATGCGAACCATGTACGTGCCAGGATCAGTTATTCATGTACACAACAGTTACATAACATGGACATCATCACACAGTGCTCAAAATAGTATTAAAAAGGGAAATAGTAGTCGATTACACCATACGTCTGAGACGTCCATATAGTCATTACAATAAATCAAAGTGCGAAAACGAAACGTAGATAACCGCGGCCTTCACAGGCAGCCGACTGGGGGGGTTGCCGCTAACCCACACCTAGAACTCGTCGTAGTCTTGGAACTCCTGGAAGTCTCCTTCCACAGCTTCATCTTCGCCTGAGCAGTGGTTGCAATGCTGACAACCTGGGGGGGTTTGGTGTGTAGAGCAAGAGTGAGTACACATCAACATACTCAGCAAGTATCCTGTTTGGTTGTAGTGGACTAGCTTTATGTGGGGGTAAGTCAAGCAGTTGCTTTTAATTGGTCAGATTATTATTTACTAGTAGAAAGCCAGGTTTTAACATTAACCCAAGTTATTAGCCCGATGTACCCTTTCCAAGTGGAAAGAATACCACTTACCAGCACCATAGACATAACCAAAACCATCAGTCTCATTGCCACCTGTAAACCAAAATGTCTCTGATCAAGTACCACTAATCATTGGAGCTTCCTTGGCCGCTCATAACCGCGAGCACGGCTGATATATCAGTTTCCAAACACTCTGCAGAGGTTGTGCTCTTTACCCACAAGCCGTGATTCCCTCTTGCCTCGGGCCGATCAAACCCTTAAACACTACCAAGGTGAATAGGCAGGGTTTCACTACGTAGCCTTTACAAAGATTCCCCGGGGCTGTAGCCGCCCGTTAGGTTTCCTAAATGTACCACACTCCTCCCCAAGGGACAAATCAACCTTGGCAGAGCGAGCCGCATACACCGAGCCCCATTGACGGCACGACGGCGAAGCGAACTACACCCCGGATCCTCTAATTATTTAGCTAAGGGCGTCCCACTCCACCCTCATGGTTGCACTGTTTTCCCGGGCGGTCATCTATAGAACAGGTCCTTACGGAGAGGCACTCGAGAAACCGCTCGAGCCCCCTTAAAGGCCACAAGTACAACATCATCATAAGAGAAGGGAAAACAGCGTATCATATATAATCTCATCATGTTCATTGATTAGAGTTGAGCAATAGCATGAAGCTAAACAATAATTATCCAACCCAAATAGGTAAACAAGGACATGGATAACAAAAGCTAGTCAATCCTTAAGTATAAATGTGTAATGCGGGAGGTGAATTGAAGAATGAATAGGACAGAGATAGGTCAAAGGACACTTGCCTCCACCAACCGACTGCTGCTCAGGGGCTTCTCCTGCGAGTTCTTCGGGCTCTTCGACCGGATCGTTCTCTATGCGATTGCAAGCATACATACATCCATCCATTCAAATTAGGAAACAAACAGTACACCATTACGAAAGAACAAATAAAGTAAATATGCATAGAATATCACATACGATAATGGATTTACCTTGGTTAGAAAGAAACGAGGGAAAGGTTTCGCGAGAGTTAAAGCTTACGCCCGAGACGCACTACGGGTTGACGAATAACTAGACGTCACGTGCTCTAGGTCTACTTAGCTTCAATGATAAGAATTAGTTACATGCACTATTGTAAACGTGACCATTTTTAGTAGATTAACATTGAATAAGATAGACGATTAGCTATACAATTTAACTAACGTAACCAATTTCCAAATTGAGACTCCTATCTTATTAATATAAACAATGTGATTAGCGCATATAGGATACGGGGGGGGGGGGGGGGGGGGGGGGTAGACGGGGCTTGGGGGGTAGACGATCGTGTCGCGAGCGTGACAGGGCGCTATGCGTCGCGTCGCGAGCACGACGAGCTACGCCAGAACGCTGCGCGAACACGCGCACGCACAAAGCCACACTTAACGTGCCGCGAATGAGTCGCGCACGCGTCGGGGCCGTGCGCTGGCCGAGCTCGAGGCCACGCGCCGAAGGCACGCTGGGCCGAGCTCGAGGCCACGCCGAGGGCCGACACGACGCGAGCAAGGCACGGCGGGGCGAGCGGGCAAACACGGCGCCCGGGCGGGGCGAAGCACGGGCAGGACGGGGGCACGGCCGAGGCCGGGCGCGGGGCCGCGGGCGGTTGGGCCGGGGTCGGGGCGGGGCGGCCGAGCCGAGGCTGGGGCGGCCGAGCCGGGCGAGGACGGCCGGGCCGGGGCCGGGGCCGGGGCGCGGGGGAGGGGCGGTGCGGGCGACCGAGCCGGGGTCGGGGCGGGGCGGTTGGGCCGAGCGCGGGGGAGGGGCGGCGCGGGCGGCCGAGCCGGGGGTCGGGGCGGTTGAACCGGGGGGGGCTCGCCGGAGGGGGCTGGCGCGGGACGGGGCTCGCCGGAGCGGCCGAGCTGAACGGCCGGGGGCGGGGCCGAGCGGGCGAGGCGGCCGAGCCGGGGGGCGGGGGACACCGGCGCGGAGCCGGCTGGGCGCGGGCGGCCAGGTCGTGGAGAGGGGCGGCCGGGCGCGGAACCGGCCGGGCGCGGGCGGGGCCGGGGTCGGGGGAGAGGCAGCGAGGGCGGGGCCGAGCCGGGCGGGGTCGGGGCGTGGGCGGCCGAGGCGGCCGGGGCCGGGGCGCGGGGCGCCGGGGAGAGCGCCGGAGGGAGGAGAGGGAGGAGGGAGAGAGGAGGGAGGGAGGAGGGAGGGCCTCACCGGAGGGGGGCGGGCGGCGGCGGCGCCGGGGAGGGGCGGAGACGGCGCGGGTTAGGGGCGGCGGCGGCTAGGGTTAGGGTGAGGGTGAGGGAGAGAGAGAGAGGGAGAGGGAGGGGATTTTTGGAAAAAAGAGAAAGAAGAAAAAAAAGAAAAGGAAGGGGGGCGGTTGGGCCGACTGGGCCCAAAGGAGGGGAAGGGGGGCGCGCGGCTGGGCCGCCAGGCCGGCCCACGGTGGGGGAGGGGCGGCTGGGCCAAAAGGGGAGAAGGGAGGGGAGAGAGAAAAGAAAAGGCTTTTCTTTTTCTAAAATCTATTTTCCTCTAGATGAATCCATTCACATTTTTAATCAATCAAAAAGTATGCATGGTTCGGCATGGTGCATCACACAAAATAAAGTATTTTTAAGGTTTTGCTTCACACGAGGTCTAAAGCCAAAACCCGCTATGACTTTGGAAAAGATCAAGGTTTAGCGAGGGGAAAAAGGAAAAGAAAGGGTAATGCCTGAATTTGGTGAGAGAAAAGAAGAAAAAATTCTACCCCCAAATTCAGGGCGTTACAGGGGTTAAAGGAAAGCTTGCACCCCGGTACATTGGTCCATTCCCTATACTTGAGCAATGTGGACCAGTGGCATACCGACTCCAGTTACCTGAAATATTGTCTGCTATTCATAATGTGTTCCATGTGTCACAATTAAAGAAGTGTCTTCGGGTTCCCGATCGAACCATTGAAGTGACAGATGTGGTCCTAGAACCAGATTTAACATACTCGAAACATCCTATTCGAGTTCTGGATCAAAAGGACAGGGTTACCCGGAGAAAAACTCTCAAATTCTACAAGATACAATGGAACCAACATTCTGAGGAAGAGGCTACATGGGAAACTCAAGACTTTTTGAATAAGAATTTCCCAGGCTTTCTAGCCTCATGTAATTTGTAAAGTGTATATAGTTATTGCAATAAAGGAGTGAACCCCCACACAACCCTTGCCTTGTACCATGAAATAAGGGAATAAAAACGTGACACATTTCCTTTTCCATTACTCACCCTAGGACTTTAAATCTTGGGACGAGATTCTTTTATGGGGGGAAGGATGTAACACCCCTGGTGTTACTGTAACTAAAACTTGAGCATGACATCATAAGCATTGGCATTGCATATGTTTGACACACCTAGAGTGCATTCACTAGGCAAAAAAAAAATTCAAACAAGTTGTATTGTTTAAGTGTTTTTACAAATAGAACCCTGGATAGGAAACTTAACCCTAAATAGGGAATAAAGGGGTAAGACCTAACCCAAGATGAGAAAACCTAAAGACTTTAGGGAAAGAGTCATAAAATATCCCCAAAAACAAATTTGAATCACATTTAGGCCCCTGGGATACCAAAAACCCTAATTGGAATCCTGGAAAGCCCTAAAACCAAACCCTAGGGACCTATGTGCAAAATTAGTCCACTTTTGGACTAAAGTGCAAAAACCAAGTCAAATAAGTTTCTTAAGTCCTTTGGTTTACAAATGTGTGGACTTGAAAGCCAAATGTTGAGTTTTGGAATTAAATGCAAAATGGACCTCAATTAGGTTCTATTCTAAGTCTGAAATTTTAGAGTTTTGGCTCAACTTTGGAGCCTTGTAACTTTCAAACTCTAGGGTTTTTGCCCTAGGTCACCACATCAAGTTTGTAGCACAATCATAGGAGAACAACTTTGCTTAAGGTTGTGAGCTCAGTTGTTAAGAAAAATCTAGAGATAATTAAGCCTAAAGTCAGGCTGTCAGGCTGACTAGGTCTGAAAATCAGACTGACAGGTGGATGCCCTGAACTTCAAGCCCAATTTCAAACCAGATGCAGTGGCTTTTTGGGGCAACATCATATGGCAATATTGTAGATGGCATATTGCTCTACAACTTTGCTGTAGAGCTTGGTATGAGTTATCATCAGAAATCGAGAGAAAACTTGGCTTCAAATTTGGCTGTCAGGTTCATTTAACTGAACTCCTCCATGGTACAGTGCTACGGGAGGATCAGAACGCCAGCATGGCCTGCTCGCCGCCGGTGACCCTCCCTGCGCTAAGATTTGCGTCGCCGTCGTCTCAATTCGTGCTCAGGATGACTTGATAAACGTTCGGAGCACACCGCCATGGATAAGCCCGGCCATTAAAGTATCCCGGCCATCGTACAAAGTTCCCCGCGGTAGAACCCGATAAGTTCACCGGAGACCGCTGCCTCCCGGCCATGTGCTGCGTGGCCTAGCCGTTCTACAGCACCGCCGTGACTTACCCTCGCTCTCCGTGGCTCACCGGAGAAACTGCCACGGCAGTAGACACCAAGCAGCTGCGCCAGTAATCTTGTCCACCTCCGGCCGCCGCGCGTCCTCCCCGAATTCACTAGCCACCGCTTCCCCTTGCTATAAATTGAGTGTCCCCGCCACTCTGTAGGATAATTACGCATCAGTTGCACCAAACCTTGCACCGGATCATCCACCAGTGAGCTCGAATTCGAGTTTTCCCCCAAATCTCTTTCCGCCACCGTGAAACGAGCTTCACCGTCGCCAATCCTTTTTCCGATCAGTCCAACCCTCCCTCTCCTTCGTTTAAGCTTCCTCACGTGTCTGCGATGCTTACTGACCCGTCCAATTTGGCTAGGGGTCCACTGACCGTCGGGAACGCATGGATCTTTGGTTCATCCGCGTGCTCTCCGTGGCCAGACCAAATTAGTTCACCATTTGTGCAATTAACTTAGGGAAATCAAAGGTTGGGGCGTGAATTCGGTTTTGGCCGAAGTAGGGCATCAGTCCTTAGGTAACTCGACCGGTACAGGTGCTCGCCGGAGCCTCCCTGCGCCCACCGCCGTCGTGGACTTTCCCCTGTGAAGAAATGAAAACCGAAGGGCCTTTCTGTAAACCGTCAGCGACTCACTGAAACAGTAGAAGAACCTGTCTCCAGATAGATACAACCCCGAGGCCCTTTTTGCAAAGCCGCCAGGGCGCGGGCGCACGCGCGCGTTTTCCCTATGTTACTGGGCCGTCTGGGCCAGATGTTGCCCAGTACTATTCATAAGTTTTTCTTTTTCTTTTTACTCCAAATCTAAAACAATTGTAGAAAATTACAGAAAAATCCTAAAATTGTGAAACCAATTTTCCTAGGTTCATTATTTTCCCTAGAATTTAATAAAAATAGTTTCATGAATTTTAGTGGAAATAAGAAATTTTAGGGCATTTAAAGTAGTTAAAAGTATTTGTTATGGATTTTTAGAAAATAATTGGTAAGTCCAAAAATGCCCAAACTTTTTATGGGAACTTAAAACAATATTTAAAAGCCTTGGGTAGAGTTTGAATTGAATTGGACCATGTTTGATAACTAGAACCCAAAACCCCCCTGCCCTTTGAACTCCTTTACCGACTCCGGAAACCCTAAGTTCTCGGAGTTCCGTGAAGGAAAGTTGTATTCAAGACTTAGATAATAAATCTTTATTGTCTTTGCACTCTCATGAGCATTACATGGCATTCATTCTTATATATGTATATATATGGTTGTGTTAGAACACGAAGAAGAAGTAGAAGTCACTGAAGAGAAGACACCACCACCCTCGGATTCTCAGGCAGGCAACTGCTTCTACTTTGATATTTGTGGATCCGAGCCAGACTCACCTGTGAACGAAGGCAAGCCCCGGTGCATGCAATCCCTTCCTTGTGTTTTTAAATACTTTTCGCACACTTTAAGTCTAGTGAAATGTGCATTAGGTTATCGGAGTTGCTTGAAACCCTTTGATGCATTACCTTCTTTGATATCCATACCTTTATAGATACTTCTAATGAAGTATCAAAAATATGATTTACAAAAATGCTTAGCCCTGCTTAGATCTTGTGGATAGAGGTTGTCCTTAGCCTAGCTCGAGAAAGGATGACTTCTACCCGCAAGAATATTTTCTTTTAGAGCAATGGTGGGATCTTACTGCAAAGTTCCCTGTGATGCTCTTTTCATCCTAAGGAACAGAAACAATCCTAAGGATGGAAGTACTTAAATCGAGACTTGGGTTAGGAACAGGTGATGTTCTACCCAGGTTGATTAAGGATTGAATGTGTATGTAGGCGTGCTAATCGAAGACCCTTTAACTGGTCACATGCTTCGTCATGGGTAAGCCTTGCCTCGGGCAGACTAAGGCCAGAATAAGATAACACGAAATGGGCGTGGAGCGGTGGCGGGAGTAGCGTGTACCCACCGTGGCAAGAGGCTGGACGGTGGTGTATCTGTACTCTCGGTTTGCGTGAACCTGATCTGGTCTTAAGAACCCCGGTGGCGGGTTGACATATGCAAGGGTTAAGTGCTACATATGTCATGTGATTGGAGATCCTCAGCTGACTATAATCGATTCGGATCGCCGTACCTTCGCGGTTATGAAGACTTGGTCACTTCCCTACAACCTAAGTCAGGATGTGAACATTATGGATAAAAATGATGTTGTATTGATGAGATGATGAAATTAGACTAGAGGCAAACAGAGTCTATTAATACTTAATTCAGCGTTAAAATGTTGAAAGTAAGGACTCACTTTAGTAAGCTATTTCTGCAAAAGTATCTAAGTTGATTTTTGCTAAAGCCTCTCCTTGATTCCTATTTATCCAGCATACTCTTGAGAGTCTTTTCCTTAGTCGGGTAAGACTTGCTGAGTAATTCCATACTCAGGGTTTATCCCTCCGTTGTTTTTAGGTGAGGAAGCGACAAACCTTTGTTGCTTTTGCTCCAAGGTGGTTCCTAATGAAGATAAGCAAGAGTGAAGTGCGGGAGGAAAGGATCCTCCATTAGGACTTTTGTGTGATAACTCTCGGGAGGAGTTTTTGCCTCCCTTGGTATGTGTAATAATATTATTCTGCACTCGTTATATAGTTCTGGTCTGTAATAAACAACTTGATCTTACTTTTTAATAAATGTAAGTTTATGTAATCGCTTCCGCATATCTATATCTCCGATGTTCTATAATGTCTACAAGACGGGTGAAACGTTCCTGGTAAGGTAAGAAGAAGATACCGAACTTGTCGAGTAATCCAGGAACATCTACAGGGTTGTCTGATGTCTGTTGGACAAAGACAACTGTAGGTGGGCCTAGTTACTTGGAAGGTTCCGTCACACTATTTATGATTAATTTATGTTCACAAGGCTGAAATAATGTTTATTATATTGTTAATGTTATTTTAAAACATGTTTATTGGTTTGCCTAGATATATTTTGTTGGGGGCCTTCGGCTTCCGAAGTTCCTCAAAAATATGATTTGCCTAGATATGGTTTGCCTAGATATATTTTGTTACAATTTACGATAGAGGCTTAATGTTAGATGCAATTTACAAGATGTTATTGTAAGCATTCAGATTTTAAATGACAGACAATGTCAAGCTATTGCACGGAAGGGGTTCTCCAATATACTTGATATGAGAGTCGATGCGCTTCGCAGTAGATCACATTTATGCTGGTTGATGGAAAAGCTTGATCATAAGGATTGTTGGTATTTGTTCTCGAATACTATACATCAAGAACGAAGCAACACAATTGTTAATGGTTAAAGACCTTCGTCCTTCGAAGCATTATAACCCTTGGGGTATAATGATCTTCAGACGAAGGTCATGAAGGACATACTTTCATCATTTTAGTAAATAAAGATATAAATAAAGGCATACGGAGCACAGAAAGAATACAAACAATCACTTCACATCATTAGATTATTTATATTCTTATTCTATAAACATGAATAAACACCAATAATATTCATAATGCATTTGTACCTTCGGTTTGACAGAAGATGAAAGAACGGGTGACGCAAAAGTGATTACCAGTCAGCCTAAACAGTACGGTGCTACTGTTCATCTATTTATAGGCACAGGATGCAGCCTGGACAAAATTACATTCATGTCCCTGACCGTTGCTAATGACTATAGAATCAACTGTCGAGGACTAACCAGTCTTTTCTCCTTTAGGTCAGTTCCATCTTTCATCATCGTCTTCGTGCTAAGCCGAAGCTTCTTCCGCCATAGCTTCGGAGCTAGCTCATCCTACCTTCGGACTGGACCTTCACACCATACACACCCTCATCTCAAAGCTGAAGCATCCTGTAACAGTCTATGTTATACTGAAAACCAGATTAGTCAAGTTTTTGAGGACCTTCAGAAGAGAAAGGCCCCCAACAAGGATATGACAATTCGAGCCGGCCCAGGAAAGGATCTAAAAATTACAAAGGACACAATGCATCTTGTACTTGGGCTACCAAATGCAGGTGGTGGAAAGCCATTAGGCATTGCCGAAGCTGCTGCTGCAAATAATTTAAGGGCTAAGCTTGATTTATCTAAAGAAGACTTCGGTGTTGCAGCCCTGCAAGATCGATCAAGGAAAGGAGGCGATGACGACCTAAGCATCAGATCTTTCTTATTTTCAAGATGTACACATGAACATATTAGACTATGATGAATACTGTGCTACATGTTCCGATATATATGAATCTTTTGCCAATAGGAAGTGCCTCGATAATGTGTTTGCGATGATGTCATAAATCATCACCCTTCCATGAGTACCAGTAGATTAGTTTTCCAAATATTAAACCAACCCAGATCTCTGCACACACTAGTCACATATTTACAATAGCATAAATGTTCTGACACGTAATTGAAAGGGAAATGTGCCCTTGGGCAATTTCTATTATGTTTTGGTGATTAAGTGCACAACACATTCAATTAAGTTCTAATGTGTTAAATGAAGAGAGAAGTGCAAATCATATTACAAGGTACGTTTCTGGACTTAGTACATTGTTTTGAGTTCTAACATATTTTGTCTAAGTACTAGAAATAGGAAGAAAAGAAACCAAAAGGACTTGGCTCGGTGTAGCCAAAACTCAGCTCAGTCTGGCACACCGGACTGTCCGGTGGTGCACCAGACAGTGTCCGGTGCGCTAGGCTGGTCTCCGGTGAACAGGCCACTCTCGGGAAAAGTTTGGTGGCGTACGACTATAATTCACCAGACTGTCTGGTGGTGCACCGGACTGTCCGGTGAGCCAATGGTCGCCAGCGCAACGGTCGGCCGCACAATCCGCGGACGACGCGTGGCTCGCACCAACGGTCGGCAAGGGGCACCGGACTGTCCGATGTGCACCGGACAGTGTCCGGTGCACCAGCTGGCCCAGAGGTGCAATGGTCATCTGCGGCAAAAAAGGAAGGAGATCTGCACAGGACACTCTACAGTGACTGTCCGGTGGCGCATCGGACCGTCCGATGCACCACTCGATAGAAGGCAAGGATAGCCTTCCTTGTTGATCTTCAACGGCTCTTAGCTGCCTTGGGGCTATAAAAGGGACCCCTAGGCACATGGAGGAGTAACCTAAGCTTACAAGAAACATTCTAAGACTCCAAGACTCCAACTTCGCGCATTCAATTCTTTGAGATAGTGACTTGAGCTCCATTTGAGTTGTGAACTCCGTGCGTTGTGTCTTGAGCTGAAGTTGTGACTTGTGTGCGTGATTGTGCTGTGGATTTGAGTCTTGTGTGTGTTGCTCTCCCCTCCCTTACTTCTGTGCTTCTTTTGTGATCATCATTGTAAGGGCGAGAGGCTCCAAGTTGTGGAGATTCCTCGCAAACGGGAGAAAGACTAAGAAAGGAAAAACCGTGGTATTCAAGTTGATCATCGGATCACTTGAAAGGGGTTGAGTGCAACCCTCGTCCATTTGGACACCACAACGTGGAAGTAGGCAAGTGTTACTTGGCCGAACCACGGGATAAAATCGTGTGTCTCTTGTGTGCTTTCTCTTGGATTGTGTGTGTCTCAAGAGCTCATTTCAAGCTACTTAGCCATTCTAACTTTCATAACTAAGTTTTGTGGCTATTAGTGTTGAATTTTTACAGGATCACCTATTCACCCCCCTCTAGGTGCTCTCAATTGGTATCGGAGCCGTTCTCTTCACGTAAGGGACTAATCACCCAAAAAGATGGATCCTAAGGGAAAGGGGATGGTGGTCAACGACAAAGAGAAGGAGTCCATCTTCAACGAGCCAAGAGACGACAAGCCCACTGACTCTGGCTCGAGTCACAAGAAGAAGGACAGGAAGAAGAAGAGGCGCATCAAGAAGATCATTTATTACGACAGCGACGCCTCCTCTTCTTCACCAAGAGACGACGACGATGATGACTCGTCAAAAAAGAAACCGGTTTATCAAAACTATTCATTTGATTATTCTCGTATTCCATTCAATTCTAATGCTCATTTGCTATCAATTCCACTTGGGAAACCTCCACACTTTGATGGAGAAGACTACTCTTTTTGGAGTCACAAAATGCGTAGTAACTTATTTTCTCTCCATCCTAGTATTTGGGAGATAGTTGAAAATGGAATGCATTTCGATAGTACGGATAACCCTGTGTATATTAATGAGCAAATTCATAAGAATGCACAAGCTACCACTGTTTTGCTAGCTTCTTTGTGCAGGGATGAA
This sequence comes from Zea luxurians, assembly GCA_029449295.1. NCBI lineage: Eukaryota > Viridiplantae > Streptophyta > Magnoliopsida > Poales > Poaceae > Zea > Zea luxurians. The sequence continues at coordinate 19,336 of JAOPSE010002479.1, read as the reverse complement.
TACAACAAGGTGAGCGGCTTGGACAACGCCAAGAAAATCTAGGACACCCTCAAGATATCTCATGAGGGAAACGATGTCACCATGATCACCAAAATGGAGTTGGTGGAAGGCGAGCTAGGGAGATTTGCGATGATTAGGGGAGAGGAGCCAACACAAACCTACAACAGGCTCAAGACCCTGGTCAACAAGATTAGAAGCTATGGAAGCACAAGATGGACGGACCATGACGTCGTCTGACTTATGCTAAGGTCATTCACGGTAATTGACCCCCATCTTGTAAACCTCATTCGTGAAAATCCCAGGTACACCAAAATGACGCCCGAGGAGATACTCGGAAAATTTGTGAGCGGGCATATGATGGTAAAGGAAGTGCGATACATGGATGATGCTCTTAATGGCCCTCTACCCATCTATGAGCCTCAACCCATTGCTCTCAAAGCAACAAGCAGCAGGGAGGTGCTACCAAGTAAGGTGGCACAAGTTGAGGCTGCCGGGCTAAACGAAGATGAGATGGCCCTAATCATCAAGCGCCTCAAGACCGCACTAAAAGGACACAATGAGTACCCCAACAAGAACAAAGCAAGGGGAAAGCGATCCTAATTTAAATGCGGTAAGATTGGTCATTTTATAGCACAATGCCCCAATAATGATAATGACTAGGAACAAGAAAAGCATGGGAAGAGGGAGAAGAAGAAGGCTTACAAGAAGGCAAAGGGCGAGGCGCACCTTGGCAAAAATGGGATTCGGACTGCTCTTCATCCGACTCCGACGATAAAGGACTGGCAGCCTCAGCCTTCAACAAGTCTTCGCTCTTCCCCAACAAACGCCATACTTTCCTCATGGCCAAGGAGAAGAAGGTGAGTGTTCGAGATTCCCCTAAGTACTCTACTTCTAGTGATGAGGACTCCTCCGATGATGAAGTAGATTACTCTAGTCTATTTAAAGGATTAGATAGAGCTAAAGTAGAAAAAATTAATGAACTAATTGATGCTTTAAATGAAAAGGATAGACTTTTAGAAAAGCAAGAGGATATTTTGTTTGAAGACCATGATAAATTTGTTAGCGTTCAAAAATCTCTTGCTCTAGAAATTAATAGAAATGAAATGTTATCCTCTGAATTGTTTGTGTGCCATGAATCAATCTCTAGTTTAAAGATTTTGAATAATGATTTAAATGCTAAGCTAGAGGAAGCTAATACTACTAGATCTTGTGTAGAACATGTAGTTATTTGCAATAGATGCAAGGATTTTGATATTGATGCTTGTGATGATCATCTTGCGTCCATTTCTAAATTAAATGATGAGGTGGCAACTCTTAATGCTCAACTTAAGACTTGCAAGATTGATTTTGATAAATTAAAGTTTGCTAGGGATGCCTACACAATTGGTAGACACCCCTCAATTAAGGATGGGCTTGGTTTTTGAAAGGAAGCCAAGAACTTAACAAGCTAAAAGGCTCCCATTCTCGCCAAGGAGAAAGGGAAGGCCCCTATGGCTAGTAGTAGTCAAAAGAATCATGCTTTTATGTATAACAGGAAAATTGCTAGTCATTCCAATTATAATAGGAGTTATGATCATGATGCTTTTGATTCACATGCAATGTTTGCCTCGAGTTCTACTTTTGTCCACGGTAGAAGTAGGCCTAGGAGAAATCATGTTGTGCATCATGTGCCTAGGAAAGTGTGTAATGAATCTACTACTATTTACCATGCTTGCAATACTTCATTTGCGCTTTTATGTAAGAATGCAAAAGTAGTGGCTAGGAAATTGGGATCCAAATGCAAGGGAGACAAGACTTGTATTTGGGTTCCAAAGGCTATTGTGACTAACCTTGTAGGACCCAACAAGAGTTGGGTACCTAAAACCCAAGTGTAAATTGCCTTGCAGGTTTATGCATCCGGGGGCTCAAGCTGGATTATCGACAGCGGATGCACAAACCACATGACAGGGGAGAAGAAGATGTTTACCTCCTACGTCAAGAACAAGGATTCCCAGGATACAATTATTTTTGGAGATGGGAACCAAGGCAAGGTTAAATGTTTGGGAAAGATAGCCATCACAAGCGAGCACTCTATTTCAAATGTATTCTTAGTAGAGTCATTAGGGTATAACCTCCTGTCTGTAAGTCAATTGTGCCACATGGGCTACAATTGTTTGTTTACAAATGTTGATGTTTCTGTCTTTAGAAGGAGTGATGGTTCATTAGCATTTAAGGGTGTATTAGATGGCAAACTCTACTTAGTTGATTTTTCGAAAGATTAGGCCGATCTAGATGCATGCTTAATAGCTAAGACTAGTATGGGCTGGATGTGGCATCGCCGTCTAGCACATGTTGGGATGAAAAACCTTCATAAACTTCTAAAGGGAGAACATGTGTTAGGACTAACAAATGTTTGTTTCGAGAAAGATAGACCTTGTGCAGCTTGTCAGGAAGGAAAACAAGTGGGGAGCACTCATCACAACAAGAATGTGATGACAACATCAAGACCAATGGAGCTACTACATATGGACCTCTTCGGACCCATTGCCTACCTTAGCATCGGGGGAAGTAAGTATGGTCTTGTTATTGTTGATGGTTTTTCCCACTTCACTTGGGTGTTCTTTTGCAGGATAAATCAGAAACCCAAGGGACCCTCAAGCTCTTTCTAAGGCGGGCTCAAAACGAATTTGAGCTCAAGGTGAAAAAAGATAAGATGCGACAACGGGTCCGAGTTCAAGAATCTGCAAGTGGAGGAGTACCTTAAGGAAGAAGGCGTCAAGCACGAGTTCTCTGCTCCCTACACACCACGGCAAAATGGTGTGGTAGAGAGGAAGAACATGACGCTTATCGACATGGCGAGAACGATGCTTGGAGAATTCAAGACACCCGAGCAATTTTGGTCGGAAGCTGTGAACACAACTTGCCACGCCATAAACTGGCTCTACCTACATCGCCTCCTCAAGAAGACCTCGTACGAACTTCTTACCGGTAACAAACCCAACGTCTCATACTTTCGTGTATTTGGGAGCAAATGTTACATTCTAGTGAAGAAAGGTAGAAATTCTAAATTTGCTCCCAAGGCAGTAGAAGGGTTTTTACTAGGGTATGACTCAAATACAAGGGTGTATAGAGTCTTCAACAAATCATCGGGTTTGGTTGAAGTCTCTAGCGACGTTGTATTTGATGAGACTAATGGCTCTCCAAGAGAGCAAGTTGATCTTGATGATGTAGATGAAGATGATGTTCCAACGGCCGCAATACGCACTATGGCGATAGGTGATGTGCGACCACAGGAACAACAAGAGCAAGATCAGCCATCTTCCTCCACAATGGTGGATTCCCTAACTCAAGACGGTGAACAGGTACCTCAAGAAGAGGGACAGGATCAAGGGGGAGCATAGGAAGAATAAGTGATGGAGGAAGAAGCACCACGGGTCCCTCCAAGTCAAGTCCGAGCGACGATCCAACGACATCACCCCATCGATCAGATACTGGGTGACATAAGCAAGGGAGTAACAACTCGCTCACGTCTAGCTAATTTTTGTGAGCATTACTCGTTTGTCTCTTCTATTGAGCCTTTCAGGGTAGAAGAGGCCTTGTAGGAACCGGACTAGGTGTTGGCCATGCAGGAAGAGCTCAACAACTTCAAGAGGAATGAAGTTTAGAGCCTGGTGCCACGTCCAAAGTAAAACGTTGTGGTAACCAAGTGGGTGTTCCGCAATAAGCAAGACGAGCACGGGGTGGTGACAAGAAATAAGGCTCGACTTGTGGCAAAAGGTTATGCCCAAGTTGCAGGTTTGGATTTCGAGGAGACTTTTGCTCCTGTGGCTAGGCTAGAGTCTATTCGCATTCTATTAGCCTATGCCGCTCACCATTCCTTCAGGTTGTTTCAAATGGATGTGAAAAGCGCTTTCCTCAACGGGCCAATCAAGGAGGAGGTATACGTGGAACAACCCCCTGGCTTTGAGGATGACAGGTATCCCGACCACGTTTTTAAGCTCTCTAAGACGCTCTATGGACTTAAGCAAGCCCCAAGAGCATGGTATGAATGCCTTAGAGATTTCTTAATTGCTAATGCTTTCAAGGTTGGGAAAGCCGATCCCACTCTTTTCACTAAGACTTGTGACGGTGACCTTTTTGTGTGCCAAATTTATGTCGATGACATAATATTTGGTTCTACTAACCAAAAGTCTTGTGAGGAGTTTAGCAGGGTGATGACTCAAAAATTTGAGATGTCTATGATGGGAGAGTTGACCTATTTTCTTGGGTTCCAAGTGAAGCAACTCAAGGAAGGCACCTTCATCTCCCAAACGAAGTACACACAAGATCATCTCAAGCGGTTTGGGATGAAGGATGCCAAGCTCGCAAAGACACCTATGGGAACTGATGGGCACATCGACCTCAACAAAGGAGGTAAGTCCGTTGATCAAAAGGCATACCGGTCTATGATAGGTTCCTTGCTTTATTTATATGCTAGTAGACCAGACATTATGCTAAGTGTATGCATGTGTGCTAGATATCAATCCGACCCCAAGGAATGTCACCTTGTGGCCGCTAAGCGAATTCTTAGATATTTAGTTTCTATGCCTTGCTTCGGGATCTGGTATCCAAAGGGGTCTACCTTTGACTTAATTGGATATTCAGACTCCAATTATGCTGGATGCAAGGTAGATAGGAAGAGTACATCAGGGACGTGCCAATTCCTAGGAAGGTCCCTGGTGTCTTGGAGTTCAAAGAAACAAACCTCCATTGCCCTATCCACCGCTGAGGCCGAGTATGTTGCCGCAGGACAGTGTTGCGCGCAACTACTCTGGATGAGGCAAACCCTCCGAGACTTTGGCTACAATCTGAGCAAAGTCCCACTCCTATGTGACAACGAGAGTGCAATCCGCATGGCAGATAATCCTGTTGAACACAGCCGCACTAAGCACATATACATTCGGCATCACTTTCTAAGAGACCACCAGCAAAACGGAGATATCGAAGTGTACCATATTAGCACCGAGAACCAGCTAGCCGATATCTTTACCAAGCCGTTGGATGAGAAAACGTTTTGCAGGTTGCGTAGTGAGCTAAATGTCTTAGATTCGCGTAACTTGGATTGATCTACAGCATACATGTGTTCTATGCCTTTGATCATGTTACTTTATGCATTATTGTTTATTTGTGGTGCTCAAGTTGTACACATGCTCCCCGGACCTCACAAGTCCAATTGCAAATGGTGCACATATTTAGGGGGAGACATGCTACAACTTGACCCTCTGAGACTAACCGTTATGTTTGAGTATTCTTGACATAGTCTCAAAGGTGCATTGAAAGGGAAAATGGACTTGGACGCTGCAAAAGACTTCCACTGCACTCCAGTATTGGTGTATTTCGTTCCAAGTTCATCTTTATGCTCTTATTGCCTTTTTGCTCTTAATTGAAATTTTTGGTGAGGCAATGGGGTAAAAGGGCCAAAAATGATCCCGTTTTGGTGCTTAATGCCAAAGGGGGAGAAATTAAGGCCAAAGCAAACAGATCAGCTACCACTTGTGAATTTTGAAAACAATAGAGTTAGAACTTTTGATTTGCCAAAATACTCTAATTGCAAAATTTGGTCTCTTATGGGGAATAATTTTGATTATGGGAAAAAGGGGGAGTTTTTGGCTCTTGATCAATTTCACTCTTGGATTATCTCTCTTGATGCCCAAACAAGTGAGTTTGAATTAGAGATTGGAAAATGAATTTGATTTGCGAAAACAAACCAAGTGGTGGCAAAGATTGATCCAAATATGTCAAAACTTGTGCAAAGACATTTTTTTCTCAATTGCATTGATGTTGCACTTCTTTTGGTTGCTTTTGGATGTGTTGGCATAAATCACCAAAAAGGGGGAGATTGAAAGGGAAATGTGCCCTTGGGCAATTTCTATTATGTTCTGGTTATTAAGTGCACAACACATTCAATTAAGTTCTAATGTGTTAAATGAAGAGAGAAGTGCAAATCATATTACAAGGTACGTTTCTGGACTTAGTACATTGTTTTGAGTACTAACATATTTTGTCTAAGTACTAGAAACAGGAAGAAAAGAAACCAAAAGGACTTGGCTCGGTGCAGCCAAAACTCAGCTCAGTCTAGCCCACCAGACTGTCCGGTGGTGCACCGGACACTGTCCCGTGCACCAGGCTGGTCTCCGGTGAACAGGTCGTTCTTGGGAAAAGTTTGGCGGCGTACGGCTATAATTCACCGGACTGTCCGATGGTGCACCGGACTGTCCGGTGAGCCAACGGTCGCCAGCGCAACGGTCGGCCGCGCAATCCGCACGTGACGCGTGGCCCGCACCAACGGTCGGCAGGGGCACCGGACAGTGTCTGGTGCGCCAGCTGGCCCGAAGGTGCAACGGTCGTCTGCGCCATAAAAGGAAGGAGATCTACACCGGACCGTCTACAGTGACTGTCCGGTGGCGCACCGGACTATCCGGTGCGCCACTCGACAGAAGGCAAGGATAGCCTTCCTTGTTGATCTTCAACGGCTCCTAGCTTCCTTGGGGCTATAAAAGGGACCCCTAGGCGCATGGAGGAGTAACCTAAGCTTATAAGAAACATTCTAAGACTCCAACTTCGCGCATTCGATTCTTTGAGATAGTGACTTGAGCTCCATTTGAGTTGTGAACTCCGTGCGTTGTGTCTTGAGCTCAAGTTGTGACTTGTGTGCATGATTGTGCTGTGGATTTGTGTCTTGTGTGTGTTTCTCTCCCCTCCCTTACTTCTGTGCTTCTTTTGTGATCATCATTGTAAGGGCGAGAGGCTCCAAGTTGTGGAGATTCCTCGCAAACCGGAGAAAGACTAAGAAAGAAAAAATCGTGGTATTCAAGTTGATCATCAGATCACTTGAAAGGGGTTGAGTGCAACCCTCGTCCATTGGGACGCCACAACGTGGAAGTAGGCAAGTGTTACTTGGCCAAACCATAGGATAAAATCGCATGTCTCTTGTGTGCTTTCTCTTTGATTGTATGTGTCTCAAGAGCTCGTTTCAAGCTACTTAGCCATTCTAACTTTCATAACTAAGTTTTGTGGCTATTAGTGTAGAATTTTTTACAGGATCACCTATTCACCCCCTCTAGGTGCTCTCAATTGGTATCGGAGCCATTCTCTTCATGTAAGGGACTCATCGCCTAAAGAGATGGATCCTAAGGGAAAGGGGATGGTGGTCAATGACAAAGAGAAGGAGTCCATCTTCAATGAGCTAAGTGACGACAAGCCCACTGACTCTGGCTCGAGTCACAAGAAGAAGGACGGGAAGAAGAGGCGGATCAAGAAGATCATTTATTACGATAGCGATGCCTCCTCTTCTTCACCAAGAGACGACGACGACGATGACTCGTCGAAAAAGAAACCGGTTAATCAAAACTATTCATTTGATTATTCTCGTATTCCATTCAATTCTAATGCTCATTTGCTATCAATTCCACTTGGGAAACCTCCACATTTTGATGGAGAAGACTACTCTTTTTGGAGTCGCAAAATGCGTAGTCACTTATTTTCTCTCCATCCTAGTATTTGGGAGATAGTTGAAAATGGAATGCATTTCGATAGTACGGATAACCCTGTGTATATTAATGAGCAAATTCAAAAGAATGCACAAGCTACCACTGTTTTGCTAGCTTCTTTGTGCAGGGATGAATACAACAAGGTGAGCGGCTTGGACAACGCCAAGCAAATCTGGGACAACCCTCAAGATATCTCATGAGGGAAATGATGTCACCATGATCACCAAAATGGAGTTGGTGGAAGGCGAGCTAGGGAGATTTGTGTTGATCAGGGGAGAGGAGCCAACGCAAACCTACAACAGGCTCAAGACCCTGGTCAACAAGATTAGAAGCTATGGAAGCACAAGATGGACGGACCATGACGTCGTCCGACTTATGCTAAGGTCATTCATGGTAATTGACCCCCATCTTGTAAACCTCATTCGTGAAAATCCCAAGTACACCAAAATGACGCCCGAGGAGATACTCGGAAAATTCGTGAGCGGGCGTATGATGGTAAAGGAAGCGCGATACGTGGATGATGCTCTTAATGGCCGTCTACCCGTCTACAAGCCTCAACCCGTTGCTCTTAAAGCAACAAGCAGCAGGGAGGCGCTACCAAGCAAGGTGACACAAGTTGAGGCTGCCAGGCTAAACGAAGATGAGATGGACCTAATCATCAAGCGCTTCAAGACCGCACTAAAAGGACGCAAGGAGTACCCCAACAAGAACAAAGCAAGGGGAAAGCGCTCCTGTTTTAAATGCGGTAAGACTGGTCATTTTATAGCACAATGTCCCGATCATGATAATGACCAGGAACAAGAAAGCATGGGAAGAGGGAGAAGAAGAAGGCTTACACGAAGGCGAAGGGCGAGGCGCACCTTGGCAAAGTATGGGGTTCGGACTGCTCTTCATCTGACTCCGACGATGAAGGACTGGCAGCCTCAGCCTTCAACAAGTCTTCGCTCTTCCCCAATGAACGCCACACTTGCCTCATGGCCAAGGAGAAGAAGGTGAGTGTTCGAGATTCCCCTCAGTACTCTACTTCTAGTGATGAGGACTCCTCCGATGATGAAGTAGATTACTCTAGTCTATTTAAAGGATTAGATAGAGCTAAAGTAGAAAAGATTAATTAACTAATTGATGCTTTAAATGAAAAGGATAGACTTTTAGAAAAGCAAGAGGATATTTTGTATGAAGAGCATGATAAATTCGTTAGCGTTCAAAAATCTCTTGCTCTAGAAATTAAGAGAAATGAAATGTTATCCTCTTTATTGTCTGTGTGCCATGAATCAATCTCTAGTTTAAAGATTTTGAATGATGATTTAAATGCTAAGCTAGAGGAAGCTAATACTACTAGATCTTGTGTAGAACATGTAGTTATTTGCAATATATGCAAGGATTTTGATATTGATGCTTGTGATGATCATCTTGCGTCCATTTCTAAATTAAATGATGAGGTGGCAAGTTTTAATGCTCAACTTAAGACTTGCAAGATTGATTTTGATAAATTAAAGTTTGCTAGGGATGCCTACACAATTGGTAGACACCGCTCAATTAAGGATGGGCTTGGTTTTTGAAAGGAAGCCAAGAACTTAACAAGCCAAAAGGCTCCCATTCTCGCCAAGGAGAAAGGGAAGGCCCCTATGGCTAGTAGTAGTCAAAAGAATCATGCTTTTATGTATAACCGAAAAATTGCTAGTCATTCCAATTATAATAGGAGTTATGATCATGATGCTTTTGATTCACATGCAATGTTTGCCTCGAGTTCTACTTTTGTCCACGGTAGAAGTAGGCCTAGGAGAAATCATGTTGTACATCATGTGCCTAGGAAAGTGTGTAATGAATCTACTACTATTTACCATGCTTGCAATACTTCATTTGCGCTTTATGTAAGAATGCAAAAGTAGTGGCTAGGAAATTGGGATCCAAATGCAAAGGAGACAAGACTTGTATTTGGGTTCCAAAGGCTATTGTGACTAACATTTTAGGACCCAACAAGTGTTGGGTACCTAAAACCCAAGTGTAAATTGTCGTGCAAGTTTATGCATGAGGGGCTCAAGCTGGATTATCGACAGCGGATGCACAAACCACATGACAGGGAAGAAGAAGATGTTCACCTCCTACGTCAAGAACAAGGATTCCCAGGATACAATTATTTTGGAGATGGGAACCAAGGCAAGATTAAAGGTTTGGGAAAGATAGCCATCACAAGTGAGCACTCTATTTCAAATGCATTCTTAGTAGAGTCATTAGGGTATAATCTCCTGTCTATAAGTCAATTGTGCCACATGGGCTACAATTGTTTATTTACAAATGTTGATGTTTCTGTCTTTAGAAGGAGTGATGGTTCATTAGCATTTAAGGGTGTATTAGACAGCAGACTCTACTTAGTTGATTTTTCGAAAGAGGAGGCTGATCTAGATGCATGCTTAATAGCTAAGACTAGTATGGGCTGGCTGTGGAATCGCCGTCTAGCACATGTTGGGATGAAGAACCTTCATAAACTTCTAAAGGAAGAATATGTGTTAGCACTAACAAATGTTTGTTTCGAGAAAGATAGACCTTGTGCAGCTTGTCAGGTAGGAAAACAAGTGGGGAGCACTCATCACAACAAGAATGTGATGACAACATCAAGGCCACTGGAGCTACTACATATGGACCTCTTCGGACCCATTGCCTACCTTAGCATCAGAGGAAGTAAGTATGGTATTGTTATTGTTGATGATTTTTCCCGCTTCACTTGGGTGTTCTTTTTGCAGGATAAATCAGAAACCCAAGGGACCCTCAAGCGCTTTCTAAGGCGGGCTCAAAATGAATTTGAGCTCAAGGTAAAAAAGATAAGATGCGACAACGGGTCCGAGTTCAAGAATCTACAAGTGGAGGAGTACCTTGAGGAAGAAGGCATCAAGCACGAGTTCTCTGCTCCCTACACACCACAGCACAATGGTGTGGTAGAGAGGAAGAACAGGACGCTTATCGACATGGCAAGAAACGATGCTTGGAGAATTCAAGACGCCCGAGCGGTTATGGTCGGAATCTGTGAACACAGCTTGCCACGCCATAAACCGGCTCTACCTACATCGCCTCCTCAAGAAGACCTCGTACAAACTTCTTACCGGTAACAAACCCAACGTCTCATACTTTCGTGTATTTGGGAGTAAATGTTACATTCTAGTGAAGAAAGGTAGAAATTCTAAATTTGCTCCTAAGGCAGTAGAAGGGTTTTTACTAGGGTATGACTCAAATACAAGGGCGTATAGAGTCTTCAACAAATCATCGGGTTTGGTTGAAGTCTCTAGCGACGTTGTATTTGATGAGACTAATGGCTCTCCAAGAGAGCAAGTTGATCTTGTTGATGTATATGAAGTTGATGTTCCAACGGCCGCAATAAGCACAATGGCGATAGGTGATGTGCGACCACAGGAACAACAAGAGCGAGATCAGCCATCTTCCTCCACAATGGTGCATTCCCCAACTCAAGATGGTGAACAGGTACCTCAAGAAGAGGGATAGGATCAAGGGGGAGCACAGGAAGAACAAGTGATGGAGGAAGAAGCACCACGGGTCCCCTCCAACTCAAGTCCGAGCAATAATCCAACGACATCACCCCATCAATCAGATACTGGGTGACATAAGCAAGGGAGTAACAACTCACTCATGTCTAGCTAATTTTTTGTGAGCATTACTCGTTTGTCTCTTCTATTGATCCTTTCAGGGTAGAAGAGGCCTTGCAGGATCCGGACTGGGTGTCGGCCATGCAGGAAGAGCTCAACAACTTCAAGAGGAATGAAGTTTGGAGCCTGGTGCCATGTCCAAAGCAAAAACGTTGTGGGAACCAAGTGGGTGTTCCACAATAAGCAAGACGAGCATGGGGTGGTGACAAGAAACAAGGGCTCGACTTGTGGCAAAAGGTTATGCCCAAGTCACAGGTTTGGATTTCGCGAAGACTTTTGCTCCTGTGGCTAGGCTAGAGTCTATTCGCATTCTATTAGCCTATGCCGCTCAGCATTCCTTTAGGTTGTTTCAAATGGACGTGAAGAGCGCTTTCCTCAACGGGCCAATCAAGTAGGAGGTATACGTGGAATAACCCCCTGGCTTTGAGGATGACAGGTATCCCGACCAACGTTTTTAAGCTCTCTAAAGGCGCTCTATGGACTTAAGCAAGCCCCAAGAGCATGGTATGAATGCCTTAGAGATTTCTTAATTGCTAATGCTTTCAAGGTTGGGAAAGCCGATCCCACTCTTTTCACTAAGACTTGTGACGGTGACCTTTTTGTGTGCCAAATTTATGTCGACGACATAATATTTGGTTCTACTAACCAAAGTCTTGTGAGGAGTTTAGCAGGGTGATGACTCAAAAATGTGAGATGTCTATGATGGGAGAGTTGACCTATTTTCTTGGGTTCCAAGTGAAGCAACTCAAGGAAGGCACCTTCATCTCCCAAACGAAGTACACACAAGATCTTCTCAAAGCGGTTTGGGATGAAGGATGCCAAGCTCGCAAAGACACCTATGGGAACTGATGGGCACGTCGACCTCAACAAAGGAGGTAAGTCCGTTGATCAAAAGGCATACCGGTCTATGATAGGTTCCTTGCTTTATTTATGTGCTAGTAGACCAGACTTTATGCTAAGTGTATGCATGTGTGCTAGATATCAATCCGACCCCAAGGAATGTCACCTTGTGGCCGTTAAGCGAATTCTTAGATATTTAGTTTCTAACGCCTTGCTTCAGGATCTGGTATCCAAGGGGTCTACCTTTGACTTGATTGGATATTCAGACTCCAATTATGCTGGATGCAAGGTAGATAGGAAGAGTACATCAGGACGTGCCAATTCCTAGGAAGGTCCCTGGTGTCTTGGAGTTCAAAGAAACAAACCTCTGTTGCCCTATCCACCACCGCTGAGGCCGAGTATGTTGCCGCAGGACAGTATTGCGCGCAACTACTCTGGATGAGGCAAACCCTCCGGGACTTTGGCTACAATCTGAGCAAAGTCCCACTCCTATGTGACAATGAGAGTGCAATCCGCATGGCAGATAATCCTATTGAACACAGCCGCACTAAGCACATAGACATTCGGCATCACTTTCTAAGAGACCACTAGCAAAAGGGAGATATCGATGTGTACCATATTAGCACCGAGAACCAGCTAGCCGATATCTTTACCAAGGCCGTTGGATGAGAAAACCTTTTGGCAGGTTGCGTAGTGAGCTAAATGTCTTAGATTCGCGTAACTTGGACTGATCTATAGCATACAAGTGTTCTATGCCTTTGATCATGTTACTTTATGCATTATTGTTTATTTGTGGTGCTCAAGTTGTACACATGCTCCCCGGACCTCACAAGTCCAATTGCAAATGGTGCACATATTTAGGGGGAGACATGCTACAACTTGACCTTCTGAGACTAACCGTTGTGTTTGAGTATTCTTGACATAGTCTCAAAGGTGCATTGAAAGGGAAATGGACTTGGGGCGCTGCAAAAGACTTCCACTGCACTCCGGTATTGATGTATTTCGTTCCAAAGTTCATCTTTATGCTCTTATTGCCTTTTTGCTCTTAATTGACATTTTTGGTGAGGCAATGGGGTAAAAGGGCAAAAAAATGATCCCGTTTGGGTGCTTAATGCCAATGGGGGAGAAATTAAGGCCAAAGCAAACGGATCAACTACCACTTGTGAATTTTGAAAACAATAGAGTTAGAACTTTTGATTTGCCAAAATACTCTAATTGCAAAATTTGGTCTCTTATGGGGAAGAATTTTGATTATGGGAAAAAGGGGGGAGTTTTTGGCTATTGATCATTTTCACTCTTGGATTATCTCTCTTGATGCCCAAACAAGTGCGTTTGAATTAGAGATAGGAAAATGAATTTGATTTGCAAAAACAAACCAAGTGGTGGCAAAGATTGATCCAAATATGTCAAAACTTGTGCAAAAGACAATTTTGTTCTCAATTGCATTGATTGTTGCACTTCTTTTGGTTGCTTTTGGATGTGTTGGCATAAATCACCAAAAAGGGGGAGATTGAAAGGGAAATGTGCCCTTGGGCAATTTCTATTATGTTTTGGTGATTAAGTGCACAACACATTCCATCAAGTTCTAATTTGTTAAATGAAAGAGAGAAGTGCAAATCATATTACAAGGTATGTTTCTAGACTTAGTACATTGTTTGAGTACTAACATATTTTGTCTAAGTACTAGAAACAGTAAGAAAAGAAACCAAAAGGACTTGGCTCAGTGCAGCGAAAACTCAGCTCAGTCTGGGCACACCCGGACTGTCCGGAGTGTCCGGTGCACCAGGCTGGTCTCCGGTGAATAGGGCTGCTCTCGGGAAAAGTTTGGCGCCGTATGACTATAATTCACTGGACTGTCCGGTTGTGCACCGACTGTCCGGTGAGCCAAACGGTCGCCAGCGCAACGGTCGGCTTGCGCAATCCGCGCGCGACGCATGGCCCGCACCAACGGTCGGCAGGGGGCACCGGACTGTCCGATGTGCACCAGATAGTGTCTGGTGCGCCAGCTGGCCCGGAGGTGCAACGGTCGTCTATGCCAAAAAAGGAAGGAGATCTGCACCGGACCGTCTACAGTGACTGTCCGATGGCGCACCGGACTGTCCAGTGCGCCACTCGACAGAAGGCAAGGATAGCCTTCCTTGTTGATCTTCAACGGCTCCTAGCTTCCTTGGGGCTATAAAAGGGACCCCTAGGCGCATGGAGGAGTAACCTAAGCTTACAAGAAACATTCTAAGACTCCAAGACTCCAACTTCGTGCATTCGATTCTTTGAGATAGTGACTTGAGCTCCATTTGAGTTGTGAACTCCGTGCATTGTGTCTTGAGCTCAAGTTGTGACTTGTGTGCGTGATTGTGCTGTGGATTTGAGTCTTGTGTGTGTTGCTCTCCCCTCCCTTACTTCTGTGCTTCTTTTGTGATCATCGTTGTAAGGGCGAGAGGCTCCAAGTTGTGGAGATTCCTCGCAAACGGGAGAAAGACTAAGAAAGGAAAAACCGTGGTATTCAAGTTGATCATCGGATCACTTGAAAGGGGTTGAGTGCAACCCTCGTCCATTGGGACGCCACAACGTGGAAGTAGGCAAGTGTTAGTTGGCCGAACCACGGGATAAATCGCGTATCTCTTGTGTGCTTTCTCTTTGATTGTCTGTGTCTTAAGAGCTCGTTTCAAGCTACTTAGCCGTTCTAACTTCCATAACTAAGTTTTGTGGCTATTAGTGTTGAATTTTTACAGGATCACCTATTCACCCCCCTCTAGGTGCTCTCAGTAATAATGCATAGTTTGTGCTCTTATTCTTCATGTGTGTATGCAGTCGTAAACACCGAACAAACTTTAAAGTCGCCCCACGTGATTTGCGCGGCAACCAGATTCCTTTTGCATGGGTTATGCACATTATGCTCTTTTTTATTCCGGTATAATTTTACAGCATGTAATGCTAAAGTATCAATAGAATATGTCCTTCCTTATTTTAGCATTCCTCAAACCGCAACACGAGAATAAGCAGTAACTGTCCCACATTCAACGCGATTTTCTAGCATAATTTTCCAAATATTAAACTAACCCAGATCTACGCACACACTAGTCACATATTTACAAGCATAAATGTTCTAACGTCGTAATAATGCATGGTTTATGCTCTTATTCTTCATGGTCATATGCAGTCGTAAACACCGAACAAACTTTGAAGTCGCCCTACGTGATTTGCGCGTCAGCCAGATTTGTTTTGCATGGGTTACACACATTATGCTCTCTGTTTATTTGGTATAAACGTCGATGCAATCATGGGGATATGTCCCTCCAGATTCGTTGCATGGTTTATGCAAATTATTATATAATTGAGTTATTCCGGCATAAACGCAGACGCAATCATATGGATCATATCCCTATCTGCATCCTGTCTAGGGCACCCTTATTAATCGAAGCCTAGGACTTCCATTACCTCATTCGTATATATATATACTATATATAGAGATGAGCTAATGGAAGCCTAGGGCTTCCATTAGTACTAGGAAGCCCAGCCAAGCAGACCCGCGCGTGTTTTGTGGGCTAGGGAGCCTGTTAATTGGCACGATCGATTGAGGCGGAGATGGATACAGGAAGCATCGTCTCCTGCTGGATCTGGTCACGTTATCTCCTTGCGGGCCACCCATCTGGGCGAAACCGAGATGGAGCTGCAGGTTGGCGACGGCTAGGGTTTGGATTGGCATGAGGAGACGAGGGCGGTTGGCAATATGATGTGATCCCGTGGGGGTGAACGAGGCTAGCCGGCTAGCGCTTGGGCTATTCCAGGTGGACCTCTGGAGGTTCGGGCCTTGGCCACTAAAGGGCACCAATTATGTTGGTTGAAAACATGATGTAGTTGGACCACAAGACTGAAAGTACGACCAGGCTTCCACTAGTTATTGGAAGCTTAGAGATCCCAATATATAAACTATATATATAGTAAGAAAGAGCCATTCAATCTTAATTTTGTTGGTCTTGGAGTTGTGTTCTTTAATTTTGGCAGTGTTGTTATGTGTCACATAAAGACTACTTATAGCTGTCTCTTAATCTCGTTACCTGCCATGCAATTCATTCTTATGTACATCTTATATACATGAGTATATCTTCAAGAGGGTCTCGTCTTACGCCACTTTATTAATATGGTACCAGAGCCAAGAATTTGTTTTCTAATTCCCTACCATGGAACATTTTCCCTCCTCCCATGTTAATGCAACCGCTTCTACCACCATGGTGTTTGATCCTCGTACACCAAGTCATCACGATTAGATTGACTAAATCTATTTTTCTGCTATATCTTGTTTAGCTCCTTCCATATCTAAAGGGGTGTTTGGATACCCAATTAATAAAATGAGTTTTTTTGGATCTAAGTTATCCGGAACACTTCGCTTCATAAACTAGTATCCCCATCCTTGCAATTTGATTGCTGGTATTATAATAGCCGCTCCTTTGGACTTTTGTTATCCTTCTTGCTTTTAACCATCTTAACCATCATGAACCATCATCAACATCGCAGTGTCTGAACATGGCCCTCGACCGCGGCACCAACTCCTGCATGTGCCTAGATCGCTGGAAGAACTATCTCTGCCTCAGGATCAAGACGGGCCCACTGACGAGCGCGAAGCTGGTGAGAGACACTGCGGCGTTAATGAATGGCTTGTCGGTAATCGGGTCGACCAGGTAGCTCTAGGTGGGCGCCAGAGGGTGCCAGATGCGGGAGTCGAGGTAGAGCACGGGGTCATCCAGTGGTGGAGCCAGGCTTTGATCCAAGCCTAGGACCTCCAGCATTTCAATCACTTGCTTGTTAGCGGTGGCTTCATTTGTTGGAAACGGACCGCCGACACATGGCGTCCATCGGGGCCGCCCGTACACACGGCGTGCCCACCAAGGCTGTCGGGCCACGACACGCGCGCCTGCACGTATAACAGCGGGCTTTAGGTCTCTTGGGCCAACACCCCCCAAAATCTAGCCTTATTACATTATGGAACATGGCATGCACGTGATTAGAATCAACATATCACCCTCTTAATACGCCGCACTTTGATCACGCCAAGTTTCTGTCATAGCTCCAAGAACCTGACGCGCCCAAGATACTTTATCAGGATATCTGCTAGTTGTTCTGCTGTGCTCACATGATCAATGTCGACCTCCCCTCTATCAACACAATCCCATATGAAATGGTACCTTGTGTCGATATGTTTGCTTCTATCATTATGAACTGGATCCTTACTCAATGCAATTGCTGATTTGTTATCCACCAAGAGATTTACCTTTGGCGTTGGTATGCCTAGCAGTCTACCTAGAAGCCTGCTAAGCCATATTCCTTGACAGCAGCGTTGACACTTGCAATATACTCAGCTTCACAGGATGATAGAGCTACCACCCTTTGTTTCTGAGATCCCTAGGTCAACAGACTGGTTCCCAGGAGGAATACTGAACCACTTGTTCTCTTCCTGTCATCACCATCTCTAGCCAGATCAATATCACTGTAGCCGGTCAGTTTTACTACAGATGTGTTCAGCTTCATGTAAATGCACCCATAGTTCACAGTACCTACAGATACCTGAGAATTTGTTTTACAGCTACCCAATGACTTGCTTTAGGATCCTCCATATACCTGCTCACTATCCCAACCGCATAGGTAATGTCTGGTCTAGTGTTTACTAGATATCTTAGACTCCCAATAACACTTCTATACTTTGTTTTGTCGACTAAGGGTGTCTTGTCATTCTTGCTCAGCTTCAACCTATTCTCCATTGGCACATGACAAGAATTACAACCTTTCATGCCTGTCTGTTCTAGGATCTTCAATGTATAAGAACTCTGACACAGTGAGATCACCCCCTCCTTTTGTGTCACTTGGATGCCTAGATAATAACTTAGTAGCCCCAAGTCACTCATATTGAACTCTTCTTCATCTCCTTGAATGCCTCAATATGTGTACTGCTTGGTCCTGTTATGGTCAGATCATCAACATAAACTCCTACTAGGAGAAAAACATCATTATGCTTCCTCCTGTAAACAACATGTTCAAGGGGTTCCTCTCAAAACCAAGTTTTATCAGCTCACTGTCTAATCTGGCATTCCAGGCCCTAGGAGCCTGACGTAAGCCATATAATTCTTTATTCAGTCTAAGCACCTTGCCACTGCCTCCCTAAACAGCAAATCCAGGAGGTTGTTGAACATATACCTCCTCCATCAGTTCACCATTCAAGAATGCTGATTTCACATCCATGTGATGCACATTCCAACCTCTCTGAGTAGCAAGAGCAATTAGCAGTCTCACTGTTTCTATTCTTGTCATAGGAGCAAACACTTCTTCAAAATCCACCCCCTTTCTTTGTGCATACCCTAGCAACCAGTCTTGCTTTATGTTTCATAATGTTGCCCTCAAGATCCTGTTCACCTTGAACACCCATTTAAGCCCTATAGCTTTGTGGCCTGCAGTAGCACTGATAGCACCCAAGTCTTATTTGACTGAATAGAGTTCATTTCAGTAATCATGGCCTCCCTCCAACATTGTTCTGATAGGGCTTCCTCCACACTCCTTGGATCCTTTACTGCATGGAAACACACACCACTATACTCAAAATCATGAATCTCTTCAGTTGTATCATACAAATCAGCTAGATTTCTGTATACTATTGTACCCCTTCAGAGTTACTTGACCATTCTAGTTGTGGAGTTGCTGAAACTTCTCCATGTGCAAGGCTCCCTACTGGCATGTGTGACACATATCCTCCATGTGAACTAGTGCTAGAGTTCCACTCACCTGGGATGGTGAATTCTAAATTGTGTCATCAGGATTGCAGCACCCTCTCCTTCTGTTGCTGCTTCTTCAAAAACTGTTCTCTATCCGAAAACATAATAGAACTCCACATCAAACACTGAACTTCTAGGTTCGGTATTTACTTCTTGCTTCCAATCCCAAGCATGTCCTTCCTCAAAGATTACATCTCGGGATATGTGAAGTTTCTTTGCTACTGGATCATAGACCCTATAAGCCTTTGTGCCACTCTCATATCCAATTAACACCATTTTGGTGGATCAGTCAGTATGCTTGGAAATCCCTGGTCCAATGTTTTTCACATACACAACACATCCAAATGTGTGTAAATGATGTACCTTGGGCTTTTGTTGTACCAGGCTTCATATGGTGTGCGCCCTTGCAGACTCTTTGTTGGAGCACAGTTTAGCAGGTAGACTGCAGTTGACACTGCCTCTCCCCAAAACTCAGTTGGTAGACCTTTACTCTTCAATAAACACCTTGCCATCTCCACCACCGTACGATTCTGGTGCTCACTACAACATTCTGTTGAGGTGTGTATGGTGCTGT
>JAOPSE010002478.1:0-85240 GCA_029449295.1 Zea luxurians | reverse complement strand
AAATCCAAGAATGTATCTATGGCAAGGAAACATATGTGGGGTGAGGTTTATGAGCCTCTAGTCGATGATAAATGGCCACACAACCCCCATTTTTTATGAAAATAGCCATGAGCGACCATTTTCAATAATACTAGAGGCTATGACCTACGGATTTTTGACCAAGAAATGATCTCCACCAGAAATCCAAGAATGTGATCTATGGCAAGGAAACATATGTGGGGTGAGGTGTATGAGCCTCTGGTCGACGATCAATGGCCACACAACCCCCATTTTTGTCGAAAATAGCCATGAACGACCATTTTCAATAATATCGAAGGCTAACACCTACGGATTTTTGACCAAGAAATGGTCTCCACCAGAAATCCAAGAATGTGATCTACGACAAGGAAACATATGTGGGGTGAGGTGTATGAGCCTCTGGTCAACGATCAATGGCCACACAACCCCCATTTTGCCGAAAATAGCCATGAACGACCATTTTCAATAATACCGAAGGCTAACACGTACGAGTTTTTAACCAAGAAATGGTCCCACCAGAAAATCCAAGAATGTAATCTATGGCAAGGAAACATATGTGGGGTGAGGTGTATGAGCCTCAGGTCGACGATCAATGGCCACACAACCCCCATTTTTGTCGAAAATAGCCATGAATGACCATTTACAATAATACCGAAGGCTAACACCTACGGATTTTGACCAAGAAATGGTCTCCACCAGAAATCCAAGAATGTGATCTATGGCAAGGAAACATATGTGGGGTGAGGTGTATGAGCCTCTGGTCGATGATCAATGGCCACACAACCCCCATTTTTGTCAAAAATAGCCATGAACGACCATTTTCAATAATACAGAAGGCTAACACCTACGGATTTTTGACCAAGAAATGGTCTCCACCAGAATCCAAGAATGTGATCTATGGCAAGGAAACATATGTGGGGTGAGGTGTATGAGCCTCTGGTCGACGATCAATGGCCACACAGCCCCCATTTTTGTCAAAAATAGCCATGAACGACCATTTTCAATAATATCGAAGGCTAACACCTACGGATTTTTGACCAAGAAATGGTCTCCACCAGAATCCAAGAATGTGATCTACGACAAGGAAACATATGTGGGGTGAGTTGTATGAGCGTCTGGTCGATGATCAATGGCCACACAACCCCCATTTTTGTCGAAAATAGCCATGAACGACCATTTTCAATAATACCGAAGGCTAACACCTACGGATTTTTGACCAAGAAATGGTCTCCACCAGAAATCCAAGAATGTAATCTATGCAGGAAACATATGTGGGGTGAGGTGTATGAGCCTATGGTCGACGATCAATGGCCACACAACCCCCATTTTGCCGAAAATTGCCATGAGCGACCATTTTCAATAATATTAGAGGCTAAGACCTACGGATTTTTGACCAAGAAATGGTCTCCACCAGAAATCCAAGAATGTGATCTATGGCAAGGAAACATATGTGGGGTGAGGGTGTATGAGCCTCTGGTCGACGATCAATGGCCACACAACCCCCATTTTTTATGAAAATAGCCATAAGCGACCTTGAAAATAGCCATGAGCGACCATTTTCAATAATACTAGAGGCTAACACCTACGAATTTTTGACCAAGAAATGGTCTCCACCAGAAATCCAAGAATGTGATCTATGGCAAGGAAACATATGTGGGGTGAGGTGTATGAGCCTCTGGTCGATGATCAATGGCCACACAACCCCCATTTTTGTCGAAAATAGCCATGAACGACCATTTTCAATAATACCGAAGGCTAACACCTACGGATTTTTGACCAAGGAAATGGTCTCCACCAGAAATCCAAGAATGTGATCTATGGCAAGGGAAACATATGTGGGGTGAGGTGTATGAGCCTCTGGTCGATGATCAATGGCCACACAACCCCCATTTTTGTCGAAAATAGCCATGAACGACCATTTTCAATAATATCGAAGGCTAACACCTACGGATTTTTGACCAAGAAATGGTCTCCACAGAAATCCAAGAATGTGATCTATGGCAAGGAAACATATGTGGGGTGAGGTGTATGAGCCTCTGGTCGACGATCAATGGCCACACAACCCCCATTTTTTATGAAAATAGCCATGAGCGACCCATTTTCAATAATACTAGAGGCTAACACCTACGGATTTTAGACCAAGAAATGGTCTCCACCAGAAATCCAAGAATGTGATCTATGGCAAGGAAATATATGTGGGGTGAGGTGTATGAGCGTCTGGTCGATGATCAATGGCCACACAACCCCCATTTTTGTCGAAAATAGCCATGAACGACCATTTTCAATAATACTAGAGGCAAAGACCTACGGATTTTTGACCAAGAAATGGTCTCCACCAGAAATCCAAGAATGTGATCTATGGCAAGGAAACATATGTGGAGTGAGGTGTACGATCCTCTGGTCGATGATCAATGGCCACACAACCCCCATTTTTGTCGAAAATAGCCATCAATGACCATGTTCAAAAATACCGAAGGCTAACACGTTCGGATTTTTGACCAAGAAATGGTCTCCACCAGAAATCCAAGAATGTGATCTATGGCAAGGAAACATATGTGGGGTGAGGTGTATGAGCGTCTGGTCGATGATCAATGGCCACACAACCCCCATTTTTTGTCGAAAATAGCCATGAACGACCATTTTCAATAATACCGAAGGCTAACACTTACGGATTTTTTGACCAAGAAATGGTCTCCACCAGAAATCCAAGAATGTGATCTATGGCAAGGAAACATATGTGGGGTGAGGTGTATGAGCCTTTGGTCGATGATCAATGGCCACACAACCCCCATTTCTTGGTCAAAGATCCGTAGGTGTTAGCCTTCGGTATTATTGAAAATGGTCGTTCATGGCTATTTTCGACAAAAATGGGGGTTGTGTGGCCATTGATCATCGACCAGAGGCTCATATACCTCACCCCACATATGTTTCCTTGCCATAGATCACATTCTTGGATTTCTGGTGGAGACCATTTCTTGGTCAAAAATTCGTAGGTGTTAGCCTTCGATATTATTGAAAATGGTCGTTCATGGCTATTTTCGACAAAAATGGGGGTTGTGTGGCCATTGATCATCGACCAGAGGCTCATACACCTCACCCACATAAGTTTCCTTGCCATAGATCACATTCTTGGATTTCTCGTGGAGACCATTTCTTGGTCAAAAATCCGTAGGTGTTAGCCTTCGGTATTATTGAAAATGGTCGTTCATGGCTATTTTCGACAAAAATGGGGGTTGTGTGGCCATTGATTCATCGACCAGACGCTCATACACCTCACCCCACATATGTTTCCTTGCCATAGATCACATTCTTGGATTTCTGGTGGAGACCATTTCTTGGTCAAAAATCTGTAGGTGTTAGCCTTCGGTATTATTGAAAATGGTCGTTCATGGCTATTTTCGACAAAAATGGGGGTTGTGTGGCCATTGATCATCGACCAGACACTCATACACCTCACCCCACATATGTTTCCTTGTCGTAGATCACATTCTTGGATTTCTGGTGGAGACCATTTCTTGGTCAAAAATCCGTAGGTGTTAGCCTTCGATATTATTGAAAATGGTCGTTCATGGCTATTTTTGACAAAAATGGGGGTTGTGTGGCCATTGATCGTCGACCAGAGGCTCATACACCTCACCCCACATATGTTTCCTTGCCATAGATCACATTCTTGGATTTCTGGTGGAGACCATTTCTTGGTCAAATATCCGTAGGTGTTAGCCTTCGGTATTATTGAAAATGGTCGTTCATGGCTATTTTCGACAAAAATGGGGGTTGTGTGGCCATTGATCATCGACTAGAGGCTCATACACCTTCATTCATGGCTATTTCCGACAAAAATGGGGGTTGTGTGGCCATTGATCATCGACCAGAGGCTCATACACCTCACCCCACATATGTTTCCTTGCCATAGATCACATTCTTGGATTTCTGGTGGAGACCATTTCTTGGTCAAAAATCCGTAGGTGTTAGCCTTCGATATTATTGAAAATGGTCGTTCATGGCTATTTTTGACAAAAATGGGGGTTGTGTGGCCATTGATCGTCGACCAGAGGCTCATACACCTCACCCCACATATGTTTCCTTGCCATAGATCACATTCTTGGATTTCTGGTGAAGACCATTTCTTGGTCAAAAATCCGTAGGTGTTAGCCTTCGGTATTATTGAAAATGGTCGTTCATGGCTGTTTTCGACAAAAATGGGGGTTGTGTGGCCATTGATCATCGACTAGAGGCTCATACACCTTCATTCATGGCTATTTTCGACAAAAATGGGGGTTGTGTGGCCATTGATCATCGACCAGAGGCTCATACACCTCACCCCACATATGTTTCCTTGCCATAGATCACATTCTTGGATTTCTGGTGGAGACCATTTCTTGGTCAAAAATCCGTAGGTGTTAGCCTTCGGTATTATTGAAAATGGTCATTCATGGCTATTTTCATAAAAAATGGGGGTTGTGTGGCCATTTATCATCGACCAGAGGCTCATACACCTCACTACACATATGTTTCCTTGCCATATAACACATTCTTGGATTTTTGGTGGAGACCATTTCTTGGGCAAAAATCCGTAGGTGTTAGCCTTCAGTGTCATTGAAAAATGGTCGTTCATGGCTATTTTCGACAAAAATGGGGGTTGTGTGGCCATTGATCATCGACCAGAGGCTCATACACCTCACCCCACATATGTTTCCTTGCCATAGATCACATTCTTGGATTTCTGGTGGAGACCATTTCTTGGTCAAAAATCCGTACGTGTTAGCCTCTAGTATTATTGAAAATGGTCGCTCATGGCTATTTTCAAGGTCGCTCATGGCTATTTTCATAAAAAATGGGGGTTGTGTGGCCATTTATCATCGACCAGAGGGTCATACACCTCACCCCACATATGTTTCCTTGCCATAGATCACATTCTTGGATTTCTGGTGGAGACCATTTCTTGGTCAAAAATCCGTAGGTGTTAGCCTTCAGTGTCATTGAAAATGGTCATTCATGGCTATTTTCGACAAAAATTAGGGTTGTGTGGACATTGATCGTCGACCAGAGGCTCATACACCTCACCCCACATATGTTTCCTTGCCATAGATCACATTCTTGGATTTCTGGTGGAGACCATTTCTTGGTCAAAAATCTGTAGGTGTTAGCCTTCGGTATTATTGAAAATGGTCGTTCATGGCTAATTTCGACAAAAATGGGGGTTGTGTGGCTATTTTCGGCAAAATGGGGGTTGTGTGGCCATTGATCGTCGACCAGAGGCTCATACACCTCACCCCACATATGTTTCCTTGTCGTAGATCACATTCTTGGATTTCTGGTGGAGACCATTTCTTGGTCAAAAATCCGTAGGTGTTAGCCTTCGATATTATTGAAAATGGTCGTTCATGGCTATTTTCGACAAAAATCGGGGTTGTGTGGCCATTGATCATCGACCAGAGGCTCATACACCTCACCCCACATATGTTTCCTTGCCATAGATCACATTCTTGGATTTCTGGTGGAGACCATTTCTTGGTCAAAAATCCGTAGGTGTTAGCCTTCGGTATTATTGAAAATGGTCGTTCATGGCTATTTTCGACAAAATGGGGGTTGTGTGGCCATTGATCATTGACCAGACGCTCATACACCTCGCCCCACATATGTTTCCTTGCCATAGATCACATTCTTGGATTTCTGGTGGAGACCATTTCTTGGTCTAAAATCCGTAGGTGTTAGCCTCTAGTATTATTGAAAATGGTCGCTCATGGCTATTTTCAAGGTCGCTCATGGCTATTTTCATAAAAAATGGGGGTTGTGTGGCTATTTATCATCGACTAGAGGCTCATAAACCTCACCCCACATATGTTTCCTTGCCATAGACCACATTCTTGGATTTCTGGTGGAGACCATTTCTTGGTCAAAAATCCGTAGGTGTTAGCCTTCGATATTATTGAAAATGGTCGTTCATGGCTATTTTCGACAAAAATGGGGGTTGTGTGGCCATTGATCATCGACCAGACGCTCATACACCTCACCCCACATATGTTTCCTTGCCATAGATCACATTCTTGGATTTCTGGTGGAGACCATTTCTTGGTCAAAAATCCGAACGTGTTAGCCTTCGGTATTTTTGAAAATGGTCATTCATGGCTATTTTCGACAAAAATGGGGGTTGTGTGGCCATTGATCATCGACCAGAGGATCGTACACCTCACTCCACATATGTTTTCCTTGCTATAGATCACATTCTTGGATTTCTGGTGGAGACCATTTCTTGGTCAAAAATCCGTAGGTGTTAGCCTTCGGTATTATTGAAAATGGTCGTTCATGGCTATTTTCGACAAAATGGGGGTTGTGTGGCCATTGATCATCGACCAGACGCTCATACACCTCACCCACATATGTTTCCTTGCCATAGATCACATTCTTGGATTTCTGGTGGAGACCATTTCTTGGTTAAAAACTCGTACGTGTTAGCCTTCGGTATTATTGAAAATGGTCATTCATGGCTATTTTCGGCAAAATGGGGGTTGTGTGGCCATTGATCATCGACCAGAGGCTCGTACACCTCACCCCACATATGTTTCCTTGCCATAGATCACATTCTTGGATTTCTGGTGGAGACCATTTCTTGGTCAAAAGTCCGTAGGTGTTAGCCTTCGGTATTATTGAAAATGGTCGTTCATGGCTATTTTCGACAAAAATGGGGGTTGTGTGGCCATTGATCATCGACCAGACGCTCATACACCTCACCCCACATATGTTTCCTTGCCATAGATCACATTCTTGGATTTCTGGTGGAGACCATTTCTTGGTTAAAAACTCGTACGTGTTAGCCTTCGGTATTATTGAAAATGGTCATTCATGGCTATTTTCGGCAAAATGGGGGTTGTGTGGCCATTGATCATCGACCAGAGGCTCGTACACCTCACCCACATATGTTTCCTTGCCATAGATCACATTCTTGGATTTCTGGTGGAGACCATTTCTTGGTCAAAAATCCGTAGGTGTTAGCCTTCGGTATTATTGAAAATGGTCGTTCATGGCTATTTTCGACAAAAATGGGGGTTGTGTGGCCATTGATCATCGACCAGAGGCTCGTACACCTCACCCCACATATGTTTCCTTGCCATAGATCACATTCTTGGATTTCTGGTGGAGACCATTTTTGGTCAAAAATCCGTAGGTGTTAGCATTTGGTATTATT
Organism: Zea luxurians; assembly: GCA_029449295.1. Lineage (NCBI taxonomy): Eukaryota > Viridiplantae > Streptophyta > Magnoliopsida > Poales > Poaceae > Zea > Zea luxurians. Next base: position 78,036 of record JAOPSE010002478.1, on the reverse strand, counting down.
GAAAATGTCGTTCATGGCTATTTTCAAGGTCGCTCATGGCTATTTTCATAAAAAATGGGGGTTGTGTGGCCATTGATCATCGACCAGACGCTCATACACCTCACCCCACATATGTTTCCTTGCCATAGATTACATTCTTGGATTTCTGGTGGAAACCATTTCTTGGTTAAAAACTCGTACGTGTTAGCCTTCGGTATTATTGAAAATGGTCATTCATGGCTATTTTCGGCAAAATGGGGGTTGTGTGGCCATTGATCGTCGACCAGAGGCTCATACACCTCACCCCACATATGTTTCCTTGTCGTAGATCACATTCTTGGATTTCTGGTGGAGACCATTTCTTGGTCAAAAATCCGTAGGTGTTAGCCTTCGATATTATTGAAAATGGTCGTTCATGGCTATTTTCGACAAAAATGGGGGTTGTGTGGCCATTGATCATCGACCAGAGGCTCATACACCTCACCCCACATATGTTTCCTTGCCATAGATCACATTCTTGGATTTCTGGTGGAGACCATTGAAAGTCGCCTAGAGGGGGTGAATAGGGCGAAACTGAAATTTACAAATATAAACACAACTACAAGCCGGGTTAGCGTTAGTAATAAAGAAACGAGTCCGCGAGAGAGGGTGGAAAACAAATCGCAAGCAAATGAAGAGTGTGACACGCGGATTTGTTTTACCGAGGTTCGGTTCTTGCAAACCTACTCCCCGTTGAGGAGGCCACAAAGGCCGGGTCTCTTTCAACCCTTCCCTCTCTCAAACGATCCCACGGATCGAGTGAGCTTTCTCTTCTCAATCACTTGGAACACAAAGTTCCCACAAGGGCCACCACACAATTGGTGCATCTTGCCTCGATTACAAGTGAGTGCTTGATCGTAATGAAAGAATCAAGAAAGCACGATTGCAAAAAGGCCAAGCGACAAGAGCGACGAATAACACACGGATCACTTTCTCTCTCAAGTCACTAATCACTAATGATCTCTTTTCTCAATTGTGAAACTTGGAGAGATGGAGGCTTTGAATGTGTCTTGGAATGGAATGCTAGCTCTTGTATTGAATGTTGAAGGTTGGAATGCTTGGATGAAGTGAATGGAGGTGGTTGGGGTTGTATTTATAGCCACCAACCACTTCCTAGCCGTTGCTCCATTCTGCTGAGCGCGGACGGTCCGCGTGCCAGGTCCGAACGGTCCGCCCCAGTAGATCAACGGCTGAAAATGCAACGGTCAGCAGTAACGGCTATATCAACGGCTATATTGCATTTAATGCGTTGTCAGATGTCAGACAGACCCAGTCGCAGACGGTCCGCGATCCTGGCCCGGACGGTCCGCGAACCCGCTATAATTCATTTCTCCGAACACGTCACCTTCGGGTTTTTCGGTTTCTCACCTACCGGACGGTCCGCGCCAGAGGCCGGACGGTCCGCGCAAGGGCTCGGACGGTCTTTGCTTTTCCTCCGGACAGTCCATAGTGTAGACTTCGATTTTTGCATTGGTTCTGGCCGAGTGACATCCTTGTGTCGCGGACGGTCCGCCGCAAGGGCCCGGACAGTCCGCGCTTGGCCTGTTTTTCCAAAAAGCTTCTCCTGTCCGGAATAATCTACGGTATTTCGGACAGTCGATTTAGTATGGTTATAGATGAACCTTTGGCACCTGTAGAACATATAATCTAGAGCAAAACTAGTCAGTCCAATTGTTTGTGTTGGGCAATTCAACCACCAAAATTATATAGGAACTAGGTGTAAGCCTAATTCCCTTTCAATCTCCCCCTTTTTGGTGATTGATGCCAACACAAACCAAAGCAAATGTAGAAGTGCATAATTGAACTAGTTTGCATAATGTAAGTGCAAAGGTTGCTTGGAATTGAGCCAATATAAATGCTTACAAGATATGCATGGATTGTTTCTTCATTTTTAACACTTTGGACCACGCTTGCACCACATGTTTTGTTTTTGCAAAATCTTTTGTAAATCTTTTCAAAGTTCTTTTGCAAATAGTCAAAGGCAAATGAATAAGATTTTGAGAAGCATTTTCAAGATTTGAAATTTTCTCCCCCTGTTTCAAATGCTTTTCCTTTGACTAAACAAAACTCCCCCTAAATGAGATTCTCCTCTTAGTGTTCAAGAGGGTTTTGATGTATCATTTTGAAATACTACTTTCTCCCCCTTTTGAACACAATAGGATACCAATTGAAAATATTCAACACTTAAGTTAAGTTTTTGAAATTGGTGGTGGTGCGGTCCTTTTGCTTTGGGCTCTTACTTTCTCCCCCTTTGGCATGAATCGCCAAAAACGGAATCATTAGAGCCCTCGAAGTGCTTTCTTCCCCTTTGGTCATAAATAAATGAGTTAAGATTATACCAAAGACGAAGTCCTTTTGCTTGGTGCTCAAGTTTTCTCCCCCTTGAACGGAGAGTTGCTTGGAGCGACGGCGAAGGATGAGTTACGTAGTGGAAGCCTTTGTCTTCGCCGAAGACTCCAATTCCCTTTCAATACACCTATGACTTGGTTTGAAATAGACTTGAAAACACATTAGTCATAGCATATGAAAGAGACATGATCAAAGGTATATAAAATGAGCTATATGTGCAAGCTAGCAAAAGAAATTGCGCGAATCAAGAATATTGAGCTCATGCCTAAGTTTGTTAAAAGATTGTTCATCAAGAGGCTTGGTAAAGATATCGGCTAATTGATCTTTAGTATTAATGTAAGAAATATCGATATCTCCCTTTTGTTGGTGATCCCTCAAAAAGTGATACCGAATGGCTATGTGTTTAGTGCGGCTATGCTCGACGGGATTGTCGGCCATTTTGATTGCACTCTCATTATCACATAGCAAAGGAACTTTGGTTAATTTGTAACCGTAGTCCCGCAGGGTTTGCCTCATCCAAAGCAATTGAGCGCAACAATGGCCTGCGGCAATATACTCGGCTTCGGCGGTGGAAAGAGCGACCGAATTTTGCTTCTTTGAAGCCCAAGACACCAAGGATCTTCCCAAGAACTGGCAAGTCCCCGATGTGCTCTTCCTATTGATTTTACACCCCGCCCAATCGGCATCCGAATAACCAATCAAATCAAATGTGGATCCCCAAGGATACCAAAGCCCAAACTTAGGAGTATAAGCCAAATATCTCAAGATTCGTTTTACGGCCGTAAGGTGAGCTTCCTTAGGGTCGGCTTGGAATCTTGCACACATGCATACGGAAAGCATAATATCCGGTCGAGATGCACATAAATAGAGTAAAGAACCTATCATCGATCGGTATACCTTTTGATCCACGGACTTACCTCCCGTGTCGAGGTCGAGATGCCCATTAGTTCCCATGGGTGTCTTGATGGGTTTGGCATCCTTCATCCCAAACTTGGTTAGAATGTCTTGAGTGTACTTCGTTTGGCTGATGAAGGTGCCCTCTTGGAGTTGTTTGACTTGGAATCCTAGAAAATACTTCAACTCCCCCATCATAGACATCTCGAACTTCTGTGTCATGATCCTACTAAACTCTTCACATGTAGACTCATTAGTAGACCCAAATATAATATCATCAACATAAATTTGGCATACAAACAAGTCATTTTCAAGAGTTTTAGTAAAGAGTGTGGGATCGGCCTTTCCGACTTTGAAGCCATTTGCAATAAGAAAATCTCTAAGGCATTCATACCATGCTCTTGGGGCTTGCTTGAGCCCATAAAGCGCCTTAGAGAGCTTATAGACATGGTTAGGATACTCACTGTCTTCAAAGCCGGGAGGTTGCTCAACATAGACCTCTTCCTTGATTGGTCCATTGAGGAAGGCACTTTTCACGTCCATTTGATAAAGCTTAAAGCCATGGTAAGTAGCATAGGCCAATAATATTCGAATTGACTCAAGCCTAGCTACGGGTGCATAGGTTTCACCGAAATCCAAACCTTCGACTTGGGAGTATCCCTTGGCCACAAGTCGTGCTTTGTTCCTTGTCACCACACCATGCTCATCTTGCTTGTTGCGGAAGACCCATTTGGTTCCTACAACATTTTGGTTAGGACGTGGAACTAAATGCCATACCTCATTCCTAGTGAAGTTGTTGGGTTCCTCTTGCATTGCCACCACCCAATCCGAATCTTGAAGTGCTTCCTCTACCCTGTGTGGCTCAATAGAGGAAACAAACGAGTAATGTTCGCAAAAGTGTGCAACACGAGATCTAGTGGTTACCCCCTTATGAATGTCGCCGAGGATGGTGTCGACGGGGTGATCTCGTTGGATTGCTTGGTGGACTCTTGGGTGTGGCGGCCTTTGCTCTTCATCCTCCTTGTCTTCCTCATTTGCATCTCCCCCTTGATCATTGCCATCATCTTGAGGTGGCTCATTTGCTTGATCTTCTACTTCATCAACTTGAGCTTCATCCTCATTTTGAGTTGGTGGAGATGCTTGCGTGGAGGAGGATGGTTGATCTTGTGTGTTTGGAGGCTCTTTGGATTCCTTAGGACACACATCCCCGATGGACATGTTCCTTAACGCGATGCACGGAGCCTCGTCATCACCTATCTCATCAAGATCAACATGCTCTACTTGAGAGCCGTTAGTTTCATCAAACACAACGTCACATGAGACTTCAACTAGTCCGGTGGACTTGTTAAAGACCCTATATGCCCTTGTGTTTGAGTCATAACCAAGTAAAAAGCCTTCTACAGTCTTAGGAGCAAATTTAGATTTTCTACCTCTTTTAACTAGAATAAAGCATTTGCTACCAAAGACTCTAAAATATGAAATGTTGGGCTTTTTACCGGTTAGGAGTTCATACGATGTCTTCTTGAGGATTCGGTGAAGATATAACCGGTTGATGGCGTAGCAAGCGGTGTTGACCGCCTCGGCCCAAAACCGATCCGAAGTCTTGTACTCATCAAGCATGGTCCTTGCCATGTCCAATAGAGTTCTATTCTTCCTCTCCACTACACCATTTTGTTGAGGTGTGTAGGGAGAAGAGAACTCATGCTTGATTCCCTCCTCCTCAAGGAAGCCTTCGATTTGAGAGTTCTTGAACTCCGTCCCGTTGTCGCTTCTAATTTTCTTGATCCTTAAGCCGAACTCATTTTGAGCCCGTCTCAAGAATCCCTTTAAGGTTTCTTGGGTTTGAGATTTTTCCTGTAAAAAGAATACCCAAGTGAAGCGAGAATAATCATCCACAATAACTAGACAGTACTTACTCCCGCCGATGCTTATGTAGGCTATTGGGCCGAATAGATCCATGTGCAGGAGCTCCAGTGGCCTGTCGGTCGTCATTATGTTCTTATGCGGATGATGAGAGCCAACTTGCTTTCCTGCTTGGCATGCGCTACAAATCCTGTCTTTCTCAAAATGAACATTTGTTAGTCCTAAAATGTGTTCTCCCTTTAGAAGCTTATGAAGATTCTTCATCCCAACATGAGCTAGTCGGCGGTGCCAGAGCCAACCCATGTTAGTCTTAGCAATTAAGCAAGTGTCGAGTTCAGCTCTATCAAAATCTACCAAGTATAGCTGACCCTCTAACACTCCCTTAAATGCTATTGAATCATCACTTCTTCTAAAGACAGTGACACCTATATCAGTGAATAGACAGTTGTAGCCCATTTGACATAATTGGGAAACAGAAAGCAAGTTGTAATCTAAGGAATCAACAAGAAAAACATTGGAAATGGAATGGTCCGGAGATATAGCAATTTTACCCAAACCTTTGACCAAACCTTGATTTCCATCCCCGAATGTGATAGCTCGTTGGGGATCTTGGTTTTTCTCATAGGAGGAGAACATTTTCTTCTCCCCTGTCATGTGGTTCGTGCACCCGCTGTCGAGTATCCAACTTGAGCCCCCGGATGCATAAACCTACAAAACAAGTTTAGTTCTTGACTTTAGGTACCCAAATGGTTTTGGGTCCTTTGGCATTAGACACAAGAACTTTGGGTACCCAAACACAAGTCTTTGACCCCTTGTGCTTGCCCCCAACATATTTGGCAACTACCTTGCCGGATTTGTTAGTTAAAACATAAGATGCATCAAAAGTTTTAAAGGAAATGTTTTGATCATTTGATGCACTAGGAGTTTTCTTTCTAGACAACCTAGCACGGGTTGGTTGCCTAGAGCTAGATGTCTCACTCTTATACATAAAAGCATGGTTAGAACCAGAGTGAGTCTTCCTAGAATGAATTTTTCTAATTTTGTCCTCGGGATAACCGGCAGGGTATAAAATGTAACCCTCATTATCCTGAGGCCTGGGAGCCTTGCCCTTAACAAAATTGGACAATCTTTTAGGAGGGGCATTAAGTTTGACATTGTCTCCCCTTTGGAAGCCAATGCCATCCTTGATGCCAGGGCGTCTCCCATTATAAAGCATGCTACGAGCAAATTTAAATTTCTCATTTTCTAGGTTGTGCTCGGCAATTTTAGCATCTAATTTAGCTATATGATCATTTTGTTGTTTAATTAAAATCATGTGATCATGAGTAGCATCTACATCAATATCTCTACATCTAGTGCAAATAGTGACATGCTCAATGGTAGATGTAGAGGGTTTGCAAGAATTAAGTTCAACAATCTTAGCATGAAGTATATCATTCTTATCTCTAAGATCGGAAATTGTAATTTTGCAAACATCAAAATCTTTAGCCTTAGCATGCATTTTTTTTATTTTCATCTCTAAGGCTAGCAAGGGAAAAGTTTAATTCATCAATCCTAGCAAGCAAATCATCATTATTATCTCTAGGATTGGGAATTGAAGCATTGCAAACATGTGAATCAACCTTATTTAAACTAGCATTTTCATTCCTAAGGTTGTCAATCATCTCACGGCAAGTGCTTAGCTCACTAGATAATTTTTCACATTTTTCTACTTCTAGAGCATAAGCATTTTTAACCTTAACATGCTTCTTATTTTCTTTAATAAGGAAGTCCTCTTGGGTGTCCAAGAGATCATCCTTTTCATGAATGGCACTAATCAATTCATTAAGTTTTTCTTTTTGTTGCATGTTGAGGTTGGCAAAAAGAGAGCGCAAGTTATCCTCCTCATCACTAGCATTATCATCACTAGAAGACTCATATTTAGTGGATGATTTGGATTTTACCTTCTTTTTGCCGTCCTTTGCCATGAGGCACTTGTGGCCGACGTTTGGGAAGAGAAGTCCCTTGGTGACGGCGATGTTGGCGGCGTCCTCGTCGGAGGAGGAGTCGCTTGAGCTTTCGTCGGAATCCCACTCCCGACAAACATGGGCATCTCCGCCCTTCTTCTTGTAGTACCTCTTCTTCTCCTTTCTTCTCCCTTTCTTGTCGTTGCCTCGGTCACTGTCACTTGATATAGGACATTTAGCAATAAAATGACCGGGCTTACCACATTTGTAGCAAACCTTCTTGGAGCGGGACTTGTAGTCTTTCCCCCTCCTCTGTTTGAGGATTTGGCGGAAGCTCTTGATGACTAGCGCCATTTCTTCATTGTCAAGCTTGGAGGCGTCTATTGGTTGTCGATTTGGTGTAGACTCCTCCTTCTTTTCTTCCGTCGCTTTGAATGCGACGGGTTGAGCTTCGGATGTAGATGGATCATCAAGCTCGTTGATCTTCCTTGAGCCTTCGACCATGCACTCAAAACTTACAAAATGCCCGATAACTTCCTCGGGGGTCATTTTAGTATATCTACGATTACCATGAATTAATTGAACTTGAGTAGGGTTAAGGAAAATAAGAGATCTTAGAATAACCTTAACCACCTCGTGGTCATCCCACTTTACGCTCCCGAGGTTGCGCACTTGGTTCACCAAGGTCTTGAGCCGGTTGTACATATGTTGTGGCTCCTCCCCTTTACGAAGCCGGAACCGACCGAGCTCCCCCTCGATCGTTTCCCGCTTGGTGATCTTGGTGAGCTCGTCTCCCTCGTGCGCGGTTTTGAGCACATCCCAAACCTCCTTGGCGCTCTTCAACCCTTGAACTTTGTTATACTCCTCTCTACTCAAAGAGGCGAGGAGTATTGTTGTCGCTTGAGAGTTGAAGTGCTCGATTTGGGCCACCTCATCCTCGTCATAGTCTTTATTCCCTACTGACGGTACCTGTGCACCAAACTCAACAACATCCCATATACTTTTGTGGAGTGAGGTTAGATGAAATCTCATTAAATCACTCCACCTAGCATAATCTTCACCATCAAAAGTTGGTGGTTTGCCTAATGGGACGGAAAGTAGAGGTGCATGTTTAGAAATGCGAGAATAGTGTAGGGGGATCTTACTAAACTTCTTACGCTCTTGGCGTTTAGAAGTTACGGAGGGCGCATCGGAGTCGGAGGTTGATGTTGATGAAGTGTTGGTCTCGTAGTAGACCACTTTCCTCATCCTCTTTTGCTTGTCCCCGCTTCGATGCGGCTTGTGGGAAGAAGATGTTTCCTTCTTCTCTTTGTGGTGAGAAGAAGATTTCTTCTCCTTCCCTTTGTTGGAGGAGCTCTTCTTCTTCTCCCTCCTTTTGGTGCGGGACTCTTCCGATGAAGTGCTCCCGTGGCTTGTAGTGGGCTTTTCGCCGGTCTCCATCTCCTTCTTGGCGTGATCTCCCGACATCACTTTGAGCGGTTAGGCTCTAATGAAGCACCGAGCTTTGATACCAATTGAAAGTCGCCTAGAGGGGGGGTGAATAGGGCGAAACTGAAATTTACAAATATAAACACAACTACAAGCCGGGTTAGCGTTAGTAATAAAGAAACGAGTCCGCGAGAGAGGGTGGAAAACAAATCGCAAGCAAATGAAGAGTGTGACACGCGGATTTGTTTTACCGAGGTTCGGTTCTTGCAAACCTACTCCCTGTTGAGGAGGCCACAAAGGCCGGGTCTCTTTCAACCCTTCCCTCTCTCAAACGATCCCACGGATCGAGTGAGCTTTCTCTTCTCAATCACTTGGAACACAAAGTTCCCACAAGGGCCACCACACAATTGGTGCCTCTTGCCTCGATTACAAGTGAGTGCTTGATCGTAATGAAAGAATCAAGAAAGCACGATTGCAAAAAGGCCAAGCGACAAGAGCGACGAATAACACACGGATCACTTTCTCTCTCAAGTCACTAATCACTAATGATCTCTTTTCTCAATTGTGAAACTTGGAGAGATGGAGGCTTTGAATGTGTCTTGGAATGGAATGCTAGCTCTTGTATTGAATGTTGAAGGTTGGAATGCTTGGATGAAGTGAATGGAGGTGGTTGGGGTTGTATTTATAGCCACCAACGACTTCCTAGTCGTTGCTCCATTCTGCTGAGCGCGGACGGTCCGCGTGCCAGGTCCGGACGGTCCGCCCCAGTAGATCAACGGCTGAAAATGCAACGGTCAGCAGTAACGGCTATATCAACGGCTATATTGCATTTAATGCGTTGTCAGATGTCAGACAGACCCAGTCGCGGACGGTCCGCGATCCTGGCCCGGACGGTCCGCGAACCCGCTATAATTCATTTCTCCGAACCCGTCACCTTCGGGTTTTTCGGTTTCTCACCTACCGGACGGTCCGCGCTAGAGGCCGGACGGTCCGCGCAAGGGCTCGGACGGTCTTTGCTTTTCCTCCGGACAGTCCATAGTGTAGACTTCGATTTTTGCATTGGTTCTGGCCGAGTGACATCCTTGTGTCGCGGACGGTCCGCCGCAAGGGCCCGGACAGTCCGCGCTTGGCCTGTTTTTCCAAAAAGCTTCTCCTGTCCGGAATAATCTACGGTATTTCGGACAGTCGATTTAGTATGGTTATAGATGAACCTTTGGCACCTGTAGAACATATAATCTAGAGCAAACTAGTCAGTCCAATTGTTTGTGTTGGGCAATTCAACCACCAAAATTATATAGGAACTAGGTGTAAGCCTAATTCCCTTTCAATCTCCCCCTTTTTGGTGATTGATGCCAACACAAACCAAAGCAAATGTAGAAGTGCATAATTGAACTAGTTTGCATAATGTAAGTGCAAAGGTTGCTTGGAATTGAGCCAATATAAATGCTTACAAGATATGCATGGATTGTTTCTTCATTTTTAACATTTTGGACCACGCTTGCACCACATGTTTTGTTTTTGCAAAATCTTTTGTAAATCTTTTCAAAGTTCTTTTGCAAATAGTCAAAGGCAAATGAATAAGATTTTGAGAAGCATTTTCAAGATTTGAAATTTTCTCCCCTTGTTTCAAATGCTTTTCCTTTGACTAAACAAAACTCCCCCTAAATGAGATTCTCCTCTTAGTGTTCAAGAGGGTTTTGATGTATCATTTTGAAATACTACTTTCTCCCCCTTTTGAACACAATAGGATACCAATTGAAAATATTCAACACTTAAGTTAAGTTTTTGAAATTGGTGGTGGTGCGGTCCTTTTGCTTTGGGCTCTTACTTTCTCCCCCTTTGGCATGAATCGCCAAAAACGGAATCATTAGAGCCCTCGAAGTGCTTTGTTCCCCTTTGGTCATAAATAAATGAGTTAAGATTATACCAAAGACGAAGTCCTTTTGCTTGGTGCTCAAGTTTTCTCCCCCTTGAACGGAGAGTTGCTTGGAGCGACGGCGAAGGATGAGTTACGTAGTGGAAGCCTTTGTCTTCGCCGAAGACTCCAATTCCCTTTCAATACACCTATGACTTGGTTTGAAATAGACTTGAAAACACATTAGTCATAGCATATGAAAGAGACATGATCAAAGGTATATAAAATGAGCTATATGTGCAAGCTAGCAAAAGAAATTGCGCGAATCAAGAATATTGAGCTCATGCCTAAGTTTGTTAAAAGATTGTTCATCAAGAGGCTTGGTAAAGATATCGGCTAATTGATCTTTAGTATTAATGTAAGAAATCTCGATATCTCCCTTTTGTTGGTGATCCCTCAAAAAGTGATACCGAATGGCTATGTGTTTAGTGCGGCTATGCTCGACGGGATTGTCGGCCATTTTGATTGCACTCTCATTATCACATAGCAAAGGAACTTTGGTTAATTTGTAACCGTAGTCCCGCAGGGTTTGCCTCATCCAAAGCAATTGCGCGCAACAATGGCCTGCGGCAATATACTCGGCTTCGGCGGTGGAAAGAGCGACCGAATTTTGCTTCTTTGAAGCCCAAGACACCAAGGATCTTCCCAAGAACTGGCAAGTCCCCGATGTGCTCTTCCTATTGATTTTACACCCCGCCCAATCGGCATCCGAATAACCAATCAAATCAAATGTGGATCCCCAAGGATACCAAAGCCCAAACTTAGGAGTATAAGCCAAATATCTCAAGATTCGTTTTACGGCCGTAAGGTGAGCTTCCTTAGGGTCGGCTTGGAATCTTGCACACATGCATACGGAAAGCATAATATCCGGTCGAGATGCACATAAATAGAGTAAAGAACCTATCATCGACCGGTATACCTTTCGATCCACGGACTTACCTCCCGTGTTGAGGTCGAGATGCCCATTAGTTCCCATGGGTGTCTTGATGGGTTTGGCATCCTTCATCCCAAACTTGGTTAGAATGTCTTGAGTGTACTTCGTTTGGCTGATGAAGGTGCCCTCTTGGAGTTGTTTGACTTGGAATCCTAGAAAATACTTCAACTCCCCCATCATAGACATCTCGAACTTCTGTGTCATGATCCTACTAAACTCTTCACATGTAGACTCATTAGTAGACCCAAATATAATATCATCAACATAAATTTGGCATACAAACAAGTCATTTTCAAGAGTTTTAGTAAAGAGTGTGGGATCGGCCTTTCCGACTTTGAAGCCATTTGCAATAAGGAAATCTCTAAGGCATTCATACCATGCTCTTGGGGCTTGCTTGAGCCCATAAAGCGCCTTAGAGAGCTTATAGACATGGTTAGGATACTCACTGTCTTCAAAGCCGGGAGGTTGCTCAACATAGACCTCTTCCTTGATTGGTCCATTGAGGAAGGCACTTTTCACGTCCATTTGATAAAGCTTAAAGCCATGGTAAGTAGCATAGGCCAATAATATTCGAATTGACTCAAGCCTAGCTACGGGTGCATAGGTTTCACCGAAATCCAAACCTTCGACTTGGGAGTATCCCTTGGCCACAAGTCGAGCTTTGTTCCTTGTCACCACACCATGCTCATCTTGCTTGTTGCGGAAGACCCATTTGGTTCCTACAACATTTTGGTTAGGACGTGGAACTAAATGCCATACCTCATTCCTAGTGAAGTTGTTGAGTTCCTCTTGCATTGCCACCACCCAATCCGAATCTTGAAGTGCTTCCTCTACCCTGTGTGGCTCAATAGAGGAAACAAACGAGTAATGTTCGCAAAAGTGTGCAACACGAGATCTAGTGGTTACCCCCTTATGAATGTTGCCGAGGATGGTGTCGACGGGGTGATCTCGTTGGATTGCTTGGTGGACTCTTGGGTGTGGCGGCCTTTGCTCTTCATCCTCCTTGTCTTCCTCATTTGCATCTCCCCCTTGATCATTGCCATCATCTTGAGGTGGCTCATTTGCTTGATCTTCTACTTCATCAACTTGAGCTTCATCCTCATTTTGAGTTGGTGGAGATGCTTGCGTGGAGGAGGATGGTTGATCTTGTGTGTTTGGAGGCTCTTTGGATTCCTTAGGACACATATCCCCGATGGACATGTTCCTTAACGCGATGCACGGAGCCTCGTCATCACCTATCTCATCAAGATCAACATGCTCTACTTGAGAGCCGTTAGTTTCATCAAACACAACGTCACATGAGACTTCAACTAGTCCGGTGGACTTGTTAAAGACCCTATATGCCCTTGTGTTTGAGTCATAACCAAGTAAAAAGCCTTCTACAGTCTTAGGAGCAAATTTAGATTTTCTACCTCTTTTAACTAGAATAAAGCATTTGCTACCAAAGACTCTAAAATATGAAATGTTGGGCTTTTTACCGGTTAGGAGTTCATACGATGTCTTCTTGAGGATTCGGTGAAGATATAACCGGTTGATGGCATAGCAAGCGGTGTTGACCGCCTCGGCCCAAAACCGATCCGAAGTCTTGTACTCATCAAGCATGGTCCTTGCCATGTCCAATAGAGTTCTATTCTTCCTCTCCACTACACCATTTTGTTGAGGTTTGTAGGGAGAAGAGAACTCATGCTTGATTCCCTCCTCCTCAAGGAAGCCTTCGATTTGAGAGTTCTTGAACTCCGTCCCGTTGTCGCTTCTAATTTTCTTGATCCTTAAGCCGAACTCATTTTGAGCCCGTCTCAAGAATCCCTTTAAGGTTTCTTGGGTTTGAGATTTTTCCTGTAAAAAGAATACCCAAGTGAAGCGAGAATAATCATCCACAATAACTAGACAGTACTTACTCCCGCCGATGCTTATGTAGGCTATTGGGCCGAATAGATCCATGTGCAGGAGCTCCAGTGGCCTGTCGGTCGTCATTATGTTCTTATGCGGATGATGAGAGCCAACTTGCTTTCCTGCTTGGCATGCGCTACAAATCCTGTCTTTCTCAAAATGAACATTTGTTAGTCCTAAAATGTGTTCTCCCTTTAGAAGCTTATGAAGATTCTTCATCCCAACATGAGCTAGTCGGCGGTGCCAGAGCCAACCCATGTTAGTCTTAGCAATTAAGCAAGTGTCGAGTTCAGCTCTATCAAAATCTACCAAGTATAGCTGACCCTCTAACACTCCCTTAAATGCTATTGAATCATCACTTCTTCTAAAGACAGTGACACCTATATCAGTGAATAGACAGTTGTAGCCCATTTGACATAATTGGGAAACAGAAAGCAAGTTGTAATCTAAGGAATCAACAAGAAAAACATTGGAAATGGAATGGTCCGGAGATATAGCAATTTTACCCAAACCTTTGACCAAACCTTGATTTCCATCCCCGAATGTGATAGCTCGTTGGGGATCTTGGTTTTTCTCATAGGAGGAGAACATTTTCTTCTCCCCTGTCATGTGGTTCGTGCACCCGCTGTCGAGTATCCAACTTGAGCCCCCGGATGCATAAACCTACAAAACAAGTTTAGTTCTTGACTTTAGGTACCCAAATGGTTTTGGGTCCTTTGGCATTAGACACAAGAACTTTGGGTACCCAAACACAAGTCTTTGACCCCTTGTGCTTGCCCCCAACATATTTGGCAACTACCTTGCCGGATTTGTTAGTTAAAACATAAGATGCATCAAAAGTTTTAAAGGAAATGTTTTGATCATTTGATGCACTAGGAGTTTTCTTTCTAGACAACCTAGCACGGGTTGGTTGCCTAGAGCTAGATGTCTCACTCTTATACATAAAAGCATGGTTAGAACCAGAGTGAGACTTCCTAGAATGAATTTTTCTAATTTTGTCCTCGGGATAACCGGCAGGGTATAAAATGTAACCCTCGTTATCCTGAGGCATGGGAGCCTTGCCCTTAACAAAATTGGACAATCTTTTAGGAGGGGCATTAAGTTTGACATTGTCTCCCCTTTGGAAGCCAATGCCATCCTTGATGCCAGGGCGTCTCCCATTATAAAGCATGCTACGAGCAAATTTAAATTTCTCATTTTCTAGGTTGTGCTCGGCAATTTTAGCATCTAATTTAGCTATATGATCATTTTGTTGTTTAATTAAAATCATGTGATCATGAATAGCATCTACATCAATATCTCTACATCTAGTGCAAATAGTGACATGCTCAATGGTAGATGTAGAGGGTTTGCAAGAATTAAGTTCAACAATCTTAGCATGAAGTATATCATTCTTATCTCTAAGATCAGAAATTGTAATTTTGCAAACATCAAAATCTTTAGCCTTAGCAAGCAATTTTTTATTTTCATCTCTAAGGCTAGCAAGGGAAATGTTTAATTCATCAATCCTAGCAAGCAAATCATCATTATTATCTCTAGGATTGGGAATTGAAACATTGCAAACATGTGAATCAACCTTATTTAAACTAGCATTTTCATTCCTAAGGTTGTCAATCATCTCACGGCAAGTGCTTAGCTCACTAGATAATTTTTCACATTTTTCTACTTCTAAAGCATAAGCATTTTTAACCTTAACATGCTTCTTATTTTCTTTAATAAGGAAGTCCTCTTGGGTGTCCAAGAGATCATCCTTTTCATGAATGGCACTAATCAATTCATTAAGTTTTTCTTTTTGTTGCATGTTGAGGTTGGCAAAAAGAGAGCGCAAGTTATCCTCCTCATCACTAGCATTATCATCACTAGAAGACTCATATTTAGTGGATGATTTGGATTTTACCTTCTTTTTGCCGTCCTTTGCCATGAGGCACTTGTGGCCGACGTTTGGGAAGAGAAGTCCCTTGGTGACGGCGATGTTGGCGGCGTCCTCGTCGTCGGAGGAGTCGCTTGAGCTTTCGTCGGAATCCCACTCCCGACAAACATGGGCATCTCCGCCCTTCTTCTTGTAGTACCTCTTCTTCTCCTTTCTTCTCCCTTTCTTGTTGTTGCCTCGGTCACTGTCACTTGATATAGGACATTTAGCAATAAAATGACCGGGCTTACCACATTTGTAGCAAACCTTCTTGGAGCGGGACTTGTAGTCTTTCCCCCTCCTCTGTTTGAGGATTTGGCGGAAGCTCTTGATGACTAGCGCCATTTCTTCATTGTCAAGCTTGGAGGCGTCTATTGGTTGTCGATTTGGTGTAGACTCCTCCTTCTTTTCTTCCGTCGCTTTGAATGCGACGGGTTGAGCTTCGGATGTAGATGGATCATCAAGCTCGTTGATCTTCCTTGAGCCTTCGACCATGCACTCAAAACTTACAAAATGCCCGATAACTTCCTCGGGGGTCATTTTAGTATATCTACGATTACCATGAATTAATTGAACTTGAGTAGGGTTAAGGAAAATAAGAGATCCTAGAATAACCTTAACCATCTCGTGGTCATCCCACTTTACGCTCCCGAGGTTGCGCACTTGGTTCACCAAGGTCTTGAGCCGGTTGTACATATGTTGTGGCTCCTCCCCTTTGCGAAGCCGGAACCGACCGAGCTCCCCCTCGATCGTTTCCCGCTTGGTGATCTTGGTGAGCTCGTCTCCCTCGTGCGCGGTTTTGAGCACATCCCAAACCTCCTTGGCGCTCTTCAACCCTTGAACTTTGTTATACTCCTCTCTACTCAAAGAGGCGAGGAGTATTGTTGTTGCTTGAGAGTTGAAGTGCTCGATTTGGGCCACCTCATCCTCGTCATAATCTTTATCCCCTACTGACGGTACCTGTGCACCAAACTCAACAACATCCCATATACTTTTGTGGAGTGAGGTTAGATGAAATCTCATTAAATCACTCCACCTAGCATAATCTTCACCATCAAAAGTTGGTGGTTTGCCTAATGGGACAGAAAGTAGAGGTGCATGTTTAGAAATGCGAGAATAGTGTAGGGGGATCTTACTAAACTTCTTACGCTCTTGGCGTTTAGAAGTTACGGAGGGCGCATCGGAGTCGGAGGTTGATGTTGATGAAGTGTCTGTCTCGTAGTAGACCACTTTCCTCATCCTCTTTTGCTTGTCCCCGCTTCGATGTGGCTTGTGGGAAGAAGATTTTTCCTTCTTCTCTTTGTGGTGAGAAGAAGATTTCTTCTCCTTCCCTTTGTTGGAGGAGCTCTTCTTCTTCTCCCTTCTTTTGGTGCGGGACTCTTCCGATGAAGTGCTCCCGTGGCTTGTAGTGGGCTTTTCGCCGGTCTCCATCTCCTTCTTGGCGTGATCTCCCGACATCCCTTCGAGCGGTTAGGCTCTAATGAAGCACCGAGCTTTGATACCAATTGAAAGTCGCCTAGAGGGGGGTGAATAGGGCGAAACTGAAATTTACAAATATAAACACAACTACAAGCCGGGTTAGCGTTAGTAATAAAGAAACGAGTCCGCGAGAGAGGGTGGAAAACAAATCGCAAGCAAATGAAGAGTGTGACACGCGGATTTGTTTTACCGAGGTTCGGTTCTTGCAAACCTACTCCCCGTTGAGGAGGCCACAAAGGCCGGGTCTCTTTCAACCCTTCCCTCTCTCAAACAATCCCACGGATCGAGTGAGCTTTCTCTTCTCAATCACTTGGAACACAAAGTTCCCACAAGGGCCACCACACAATTGGTGCCTCTTGCCTCGATTACAAGTGAGTGCTTGATCGTAATGAAAGAATCAAGAAAGCACGATTGCAAAAAGGCCAAGCGACAAGAGCGACGAATAACACACGGATCACTTTCTCTCTCAAGTCACTAATCACTAATGATCTCTTTTCTCAATTGTGAAACTTGGAGAGATGGAGGCTTTGAATGTGTCTTGGAATGGAATGCTAGCTCTTGTATTGAATGTTGAAGGTTGGAATGCTTGGATGAAGTGAATGGAGGTGGTTGGGGTTGTATTTATAGCCACCAACCACTTCCTAGCCGTTGCTCCATTCTGCTGAGCGCGGACGGTCCGCGTGCCAGGTCCGGACAGTCCGCCCCAGTAGATGAACGGCTGAAAATGCAACGGTCAGCAGTAACGGCTATATCAACGGCTATATTGCATTTAATGCGTTGTCAGATGTCAGACAGACCCAGTCGTGGACGGTCCGCGATCCTGGCCCGGACGGTCCGCGAACCCGCTATAATTCATTTCTCCGAACCCGTCACCTTCGGGTTTTTCGGTTTCTCACCTACCGGACGGTCCGCGCTAGAGGCCGGACGGTCCGCGCAAGGGCTCGGACGGTCTTTGCTTTTCCTCCGGACAGTCCATAGTGTAGACTTCGATTTTTGCATTGGTTCTGGCCGAGTGACATCCTTGTGTCGCGGACGGTCCACCGCAAGGGCCCGGACAGTCCGCGCTTGGCCTGTTTTTCCAAAAAGCTTCTCCTGTCCGGAATAATCTACGGTATTTCGGACAGTCGATTTAGTATGGTTATAGATGAACCTTTGGCACCTGTAGAACATATAATCTAGAGCAAAACTAGTCAGTCCAATTGTTTGTGTTGGGCAATTCAACCACCAAAATTATATAGGAACTAGGTGTAATCCTAATTCCCTTTCAACCATTTCTTGGTCAAAAATCCGTAGGTCTTAGCCTCTAGTATTATTGAAAATGGTCGCTCATGGCTATTTTCATAAAAAATGGGGGTTGTGTGGCCATTTATCATCGACTAGAGGCTCATAAACCTCACCCCACATATGTTTCCTTGCCATAGATTACATTCTTGGATTTCTGGTGGAGACCATTTCTTGGTCAAAAATCCGTAGGTGTTAGCCTTCGGTATTATTGAAAATGGTCGTTCATGGCTATTTTCGACACCCACATATGTTTCCTTTCCATAGATCACATTCTTGGATTTCTGGTGGAGACCATTTCTTGGTGTAAAATCCGTAGGTGTTAGCCTCTAGTATTATTGAAAATGGTCGCTCATGGCTATTTTCAAGGTCGCTCATGGCTATTTTCATAAAAAATGGGGGTTGTGTGGCCATTTATCATCGACTAGAGGCTCATAAACCTCACCCCACATATGTTTCCTTGCCATAGATCACATTCTTGGATTTCTGGTGGAGACCATTTCTTGGTCAAAAACTCGTACGTGTTAGCCTTCGGTATTATTGAAAATGGTCGTTCATGGCTATTTTCGACAAAAATGGGGGTTGTGTGGCCATTGATCATCGCCTAGAGGCTCGTACACCTCAACCACATATGCTTCCTTGCCATAGATCACATTCTTGGATTTCTGGTGGAGACCATTTCTTGGTCAAAAATCCGTAGGTGTTAGCCTTCGGTATTATTGAAAATGGTCATTCATGGCTATTTTCGGCAAAATGGGGGTTGTGTGGCCATTGATCGTCGACCAGAGGCTCATACACCTCACCCCACATATGTTTCCTTGTCGTAGATCACATTCTTGGATTTCTGGTGGAGACCATTTCTTGGTGAAAAATCCGTAGGTGTTAGCCTTCGATATTATTGAAAATGGTCGTTCATGGCTATTTTCGACAAAAAAAGGGGGTTGTGTGGCCATTGATCATCGACCAGAGGCTCATACACCTCACCCCACATATGTTTCCTTGCCATAGATCACATTCTTGGATTTCTGGTGGAGACCATTTCATGGGCAAAAATCCGTAGGTCTTAGCCTCTAGTATTATTGAAAATGGTCGTTCATGGCTATTTTCGACAAAAATGGGGGTTGTGTGGCCATTGATCATCGACCAGACGCTCATACACTTCACCCCACATATGTTTCCTTGCCATAGATCACATTCTTGGATTTCTGGTGGAGACCATTTCTTGGTCAAAAATCCGTAGGTGTTAGCCTTCGGTATTATTGAAAATGGTCGTTCATGGCTATTTTCGACAAAAATGGGGGTTGTGTGGCCATTGATCATCGACCAGAGGCTCATACACCTCACCCCACATATGTTTCCTTGCCATAGATCACATTCTTGGATTTCTGGTGGAGACCATTTCTTGGTCAAAAATCCGTAGGTGTTATTCTTGGATTTCTGGTGGAGACCATTTCTTGGTTAAAAATCCGTAGGTGTTAGCCTTCGATATTATTGAAAATGGTCGTTCATGGCTATTTTCGACAAAAATGGGGGTTGTGTGGCCATTGATCATCGACCAGAGGCTCATACACCTCACCCCACATATGTTTCCTTGCCATAGATCACATTCTTGGATTTCTGGTGGAGACCATTTCTTGGTCAAAAATCCATAGGTGTTAGCCTTCAGTATTATTGAAAATGGTCGTTCATGGCTATTTTCGACAAAAATGGGGGTTGTGTGGCCATTGATCATTGACCAGAGGCTCATACACCTCACCCCACATATGTTTCCTTGCCATAGATCACATTCTTGGATTTCTGGTGGAGACCATTTCTTGGTCAAAAATCCATAGGTGTTAGCCTTCGGTATTATTGAAAATGGTCGTTCATGGCTATTTTCGACAAAAATGGGGGTTGTGTGGCCATTGATCATCGACCAGACGCTCATACACCTCACCCCACATATGTTTCCTTGCCATAGATCACATTCTTGGATTTCTGGTGGAGACCATTTCTTGGTCAAAAATCCGTAGGTGTTAGCCTTCGGTATTATTGAAAATGGTCGTTCATGGCTATTTTCGACAAAAATGGGGGTTGTGTGGCCATTGATCATCGACCAGACGCTCATACACCTCACCCCACATATGTTTCCTTGTCAGAGATCACATTCTTGGATTTCTGGTGGAGACCATTTCTTGGTCAAAAATCCGTAGGTGTTAGCCTTCGATATTATTGAAAATGGTCGTTCATGGCTATTTTTGACAAAAATGGGGGTTGTGTGGCCATTGATCATCGACCAGAGGCTCATACACCTCACCCCACATATGTTTCCTTGCCATAGATCACATTCTTGGATTTCTGGTGGAGACCATTTCTTGGTCAAAAATCCGTAGGTGTTAGCCTTCGGTATTATTGAAAATGGTCGTTCATGTCTATTTTCGACAAAAATGGGGGTTGTGTGGCCATTGATCATCGACTAGAGGCTCATACACCTTCATTCATGGCTATTTTCGACGAAAATGGGGGTTGTGTGGCCATTGATCATCGACCAGAGGCTCATACACCTCACCCCACATATGTTTCCTTGCCATAGATCACATTCTTGGATTTCTGGTGGAGACCATTTCTTGGTCAAAAATCCGTAGGTGTTATTCTTGGATTTCTGGTGGAGACCATTTCTTGGTTAAAAATCCGTAGGTGTTAGCCTTCGATATTATTGAAAATGGTCGTTCATGGCTATTTTCGACAAAAATGGGGGTTGTGTGGCCATTGATCATCGACGAGAGGCTCATACACCTCACCCCACATATGTTTCCTTGCCATAGATCACATTCTTGGATTTTTGGTGGAGACCATTTCTTGGTCAAAAACTCGTACGTGTTAGCCTTCGATATTATTGAAAATGGCCGTTCATGGCTATTTTCGACAAAAATGGGGGTTGTGTGGCCATTGATCATCGACCAGAGGCTCATACACCTCACCCCACATATGTTTCCTTGCCATAGATCACATTCTTGCATTTCTGGTGGAGACCATTTCTTGGTCAAAAATCCGTAGGTGTTAGCCTTCGGTATTATTGAAAATGGTCGTTCATGGCTATTTTCGACAAAAATGGGGGTTGTGTGGCCATTGATCATCGACCAGACGCTCATACACCTCACCCCACATATGTTTCCTTGCCATAGATCACATTCTTGGATTTCTGGTGGAGACCATTTCTAGGTCAAAAATCTGTAGGTGTTAGCCTTCGGTATTATTGAAAATGGTCGTTCATGGCTATTTTCGACAAAAATGGGGGTTGTGTGGCCATTGATCATCGACCAGACGCTCATACACCTCACCCCACATATGTTTCCTTGTCGTAGATCACATTCTTGGATTTCTGGTGGAGACCATTTCTTGGTCAAAAATCCGTAGGTGTTAGCCTTCGATATTATTGAAAATGGTCGTTCATGGCTATTTTTGACAAAAATGGGGGTTGTGTGGCCATTGATCGTCGACCAGAGGCTCATACACCTCACCCCACATATGTTTCCTTGCCATAGATCACATTCTTGGATTTCTGGTGGAAACCATTTCTTGGTCAAAAATCCATAGGTGTTAGCCTTCGGTATTATTGAAAATGGTCGTTCATGGCTATTTTCGACAAAAATGGGGGTTGTGTGGCCATTGATCATCGACTAGAGGCTCATACACCTTCATTCATGGCTATTTTCGACAAAAATGGGGGTTGTGTGGCCATTGATCATCGACCAGAGGCTCATACACCAATCCCCACATATGTTTCCTTGCCATAGATCACATTCTTGGATTTCTGGTGGAGACCATTTCTTGGTCAAAAATCCATAGGTGTTAGCCTTCGGTATTATTGAAAATGGTCGTTCATGGCTATTTTCATAAAAAATGGGGGTTGTGTGGCCATTGATCATCGACCAGAGGCTCATACACCTCACCCCACATATGTTTCCTTGCCATAGATCACATTCTTGGATTTCTGGTGGAGACCATTTCTTGGTCAAAAATCCGTAGGTGTTAGCCTTCGGTATTATTGAAAATGGTCGGTCATGGCTATTTTTGGCAAAAATGGGGGTTGTGTGGCCATTGATCGTCGACCAGAGGCTCATACACCTCACCCCACATATGTTTCCTTGCCATAGATCACATTCTTGGATTTCTGGTGGAGACCATTTCTTGGTCAAAAATCCATACGTGTTAGCCTTTGGTATTTTTGAAAATGGTCGCTCATGGCTATTTTCAAGGTCGCTCATGGCTATTTTCAAGGTCGCTCATGGCTATTTTCATAAATACCGAAGGCTAACACCTACGGATCTTTGACCAAGAAATGGGGGTTGTGTGGCCATTGATCATCGACCCGAGGCTCATACACCTCACCCCACATATGTTTCCTTGCCATAGATCACATTCTTGGATTTCTGGTGGAGACCATTTCTTGGTCGAAACCTCACCCCACATATGTTTCCTTGCCATAGATTACATTCTTGGATTTCTGGTGGAGACCATTTCTTGGTCAAAATCCGTAGGTGCTAGCCTTCGGTATTATTGAAAATGGTCGTTCATGGCTATTTTCGACAAAAATGGGGGTTGTGTGGCCATTGATCATCGACCAGAGGCTCATACACCTCACCCCACATATGTTTCCTTGCCATAGATCACATTCTTGGATTTCTGGTGGAGACCATTTCTTGGTCAAAAACTCGTACGTGTTAGCCTTCGGTATTATTGAAAATGGTCGTTCATGGCTATTTTCGACAAAAATGGGGGTTGTGTGGCCATTGATCATCGACCAGACGCTCATACACCTCACCCCACATATGTTTCCTTGCCATAGATCACATTCTTGGATTTCTGGTGGAGACCATTTCTTGGTTAAAAACTCGTACGTGTTAGCCTCTAATATTATTGAAAATGGTTGTTCATGGCTATTTTCGACAAAAATGGGGGTTGTGTGGCCATTGATCATCGACCAGAGGCTCATACACCTCACCCCACATATGTTTCCTTGCCATAGATCACATTCTTGGATTTCTGGTGGAGACCATTACTTGGTCAAAAATCCGTACGTGTTAGCCTTCGGTATTATTGAAAATGGTCGTTCATGGCTATTTTCGACAAAAATGGGGGTTGTGTAGCCATTGATCATCGACCAGAGGCTTGTACACTTCACCCCACATATGTTTTCTTGCCATAGATCAGAATCTTGGATTTCTCGTGGAGACCATTTGTTGGTCAAAAATTCGTAGGTGTTAGCCTTCGGTATTATTGAAAATGGTCGTTCATGGCTATTTTCGACAAAAATGGGGGTTGTGTGGCCATTGATCTTCGACCAGAGGCTCATACACCTCACTACACATATGTTTCCTTGTCGTAGATCACATTCTTGGATTTCTGGTGGAGACCATTTCTTGGTCAAAAATCCGTAGGTGTTAGCCTTCGATATTATTGAAAATGGTCATTCATGGCTATTTTCAGCAAAATGGGGGTTGTGTGGCCATTGATCGTCGACCAGAGGCTCATACACCTCACCCCACATATGTTTCCTTGTCGTAGATCACATTCTTGGATTTCTGGTGGAGACCATTTCTTGGTCAAAAATCCGTAGGTGTTAGCCTTCGATATTATTGAAAATGGTCATTCATGGCTATTTTCGGCAAAATGGGGGTTGTGTGGCCATTGATCGTCGACCAGAGGCTCATACACCTCACCCCACATATGTTTCCTTGCCATAGATCACATTCTTGGATTTCTGGTGGAGACCATTTCTTGGTCAAAAATCTGTAGGTGTTAGCCTTCGATATTATTGAAAATGGTCGTTCATGGCTATTTTCGAAAAAATGGGGGTTGTCTGGCCATTGATCATCGACCAGAGGCTCATACACCTCACCCCACATATGTTTCCTTGCCATAGATCACATTCTTGGATTTTTGGTGGAGACCATTGAAAGGGAATTAGGCTTACACCTAGTTCCTAAATAATTTTGGTGGTTGAATCGCCTAACACAAACAATTGGACTAACTAGTTTGCTCTAGATTATATGTTCTACAGGTGCCAAAGGTTCATCTATAACTATACTAAATCGACTGTCCAGAATACCGTAGATTATTCCAGACAGGAGAAGCTTTTTGGAAAAACAGGCCAAGCGCGGACCGTCCGGGCCCCTGCGGCGGACCGTCCGCGACACAAGAATAACCCTCGGACAGAACCAATGCAAAAACACAAGTTTCTGCTACAGACTGTCCAGAGGAAAAGCAAAGACCGTCCGAGCCCTCGCGCGGACCGTCCGGCCTCAGGCGCGGACCGTCCGGTTGGTAAGAAACCGAAAAACCCGAAGGTGACGGGTTCGGAGAAATGAATTATAGAGGGCCTCGCGGACCGTCCGGGGTGCACGACCGGACCGTCCGCGACTGGCTCTATCTGACATCTGACGACGCATTAAATGCAATATAGCCGTTGATATAGCCGTTACTGCTGACCGTTGCATTTTCAGCCGTTGATCTACAGGGGCGGACCGTCCGCACCAGGCGGGCGGACCGTCCGCGCTCAGCAGAATGGCCCAACGGCTAGGAAGTGGTTGGTGGCTATAAATACAACCCCAACCACCTCCATTCACTTCATCCAAGCATTCCAACCTTCAACATTCAATACAAGAGCTAGCAACTCATTCCAAGACACATTCAAAGCCTCCATCTCTCCAAGTTTCACAATTGAGAAAAGAGATCATTAGTGATTAGTGACTTGAGAGAGAAAGTGATCCGTGTGTTATTTGTTGCTCTTGTCGCTTGGCTTTTTCAATCGTGCTTTCTTGATTCTTTCATTGCGATCAAACTCACTTGTAATTGAGGCAAGAGACACCAATCTTGTGGTGATCCTTGTGGGAACTTTGTGTTCCAAGTGATTGAGAAGAGAAAGCTCACTCGGTCCGAGGGACTGTTTGAGAGAGGGAAAGGGTTGAAAGAGACCCGGCCTTTGTGGCCTCCTCAACGGGGAGTAGGTTTGCGAGAACCGAACCTCGGTAAAACAAATCCGCGTGTCACACTTCTTATTTGCTTGCGATTTGTTTTCCACCCTCTCTCGCGGACTCGATCATATTTCTAACGCTAACCCGGCTTGTAGTTGTGTTTATATTTGTAAATTTCAGTTTCGCCCTATTCACCCCCCCTCTAGGCGACTTTCAATTGGTATCAAAGCCCGGTGCTTCATTAGAGCCTAACCGCTCGAAGTGATGTCGGGAGATCACGCCAAGAAGGAGATGGAGACCGGTGAAAAGCCCACTACAAGCCAAGGGAGCACTTCATCGGAAGAGTCCCGCACCAAGAGGAGGGAGAAGAAGAAGATCTCCTCCAACAAAGGGAAGGAGAAGAAATCTTCTTCTCACCACAAAGAGAAGAAGGAAAAATCTTCTTCCCACAAGCCGCATCGGAGTAGGGACAAGCAAAAGAGGATGAGGAAAGTGGTCTACTATGAGACCGACACTTCATCAACATCGACCTCCGGCTCCGACGCGCCCTCCGTAACTTCTAAACGCCAAGAGCGTAAGAAGTTTAGTAAGATCCCCCTACACTACCCTCGCATTTCTAAACATGCACCTTTACTTTCCGTCCCATTAGGCAAACCACCAACTTTTGATGGTGAAGATTATGCTAGGTGGAGTGATTTAATGCGTTTTCATCTAACCTCACTCCACAAAAGTATATGGGATGTTGTCGAGTTTGGTGCACAGGTACCGTCGGTAGGGGATAAGGACTATGATAAGGATGAGGTGGCCCAAATCGAGCACTTCAACTCTCAAGCGACAACAATACTCCTCGCCTCACTAAGTAGAGAGGAGTATAACAAAGTACAAGGGTTGAAGAGTGCCAAGGAGGTTTGGGATGTGCTCAAAACCGCGCACGAGGGAGACGAGCTCACCAAGATCACCAAGCGGGAAATGATCGAGGGGGAGCTCGGTCGGTTCCGGTTTCGCAAAGGGGAGGAGCCACAACACATGTACAACCGGCTCAAGACCTTGGTGAACCAAGTGCGCAACCTCGGGAGCGTAAAGTGGGACGACCACGAAATGGTTAAGGTTATTCTAAGATCTCTCATTTTCCTTAACCCCACACAAGTTCAATTAATTCGTGGTAATCCTAGATATACTAAAATGACCCCCGAGGAAGTAATCGGGCATTTTGTAAGTTTTGAGTGCATGATCGAAGGCTCGAGGAAGATCAACGAGCTTGATGATCCCTCCACATCCGAAGCTCAACCCGTCGCATTCAAGGCGACGGAGGACAAAAAGGAGGAGGCTACACCAAGTCGACAACCAATAGACGCCTCCAAGCTCGACAATGAGGAAATGGCGCTCGTCATCAAGAGCTTCCCCCAAATCCTCAAGCAAAGGAGAGGGAAAGACTACAAGTCCCGCTCCAAGAAGGTTTGCTACAAATGTGGTAAGCCCGGTCATTTTATAGCTAAATGTCCTATATCAAGTGACAGTGACCGAGGCGACGACAAGAAGGGAAGAAGAAAGGAGAAGAAGAGATACTACAAGAAGAAGGGCGGCGATGCCCATGTTTGTCGGGAGTGGGATTCCGACGAAAGCTCAAGCGACTCCTCCGACGACGAGGACGCCGCCAACATCGCCGTCGCCAAGGGACTTCTCTTCCCCAACGTCGGCCACAAGTGCCTCATGGCAAAGGACGGCAAGCGGAAGAAGGTTAAATCTAACTCCACCACTAAATATGAGTCTTCTAGTGATGATAATGCTAGTGATGAGGAGGATAATTTGCGTTCCCTTTTTGCCAACCTTAACATAGCTCAAAAGGAGAAATTAAATGAATTGGTTAGTGCTATTCATGAAAAGGATGACCTCTTGGATTCCCAAGAGGACCTCCTTATTAAGGAAAATAAGAAGCATGTTAAGGTTAAAAAGGCTTATGCTCTTGAAATTGAGAAATGTGAAAAGTTATCTAGTGAGCTAAGCACTTGCCGTGAGATGATTGACAACCTTAGACATGAAAATGCTAGTTTAAATGCTAAAGTTGATTCACATGTTTGTAATGTTTCAATTCCCAATCCTAGAGATAATAATGATGATTTGCTTGCTAGGATTGAAGAATTAAACAGTTCTCTTGCTAGCCTTAGAAATGAAAATGAAAACTTGCTTGCTAAGGCTAAAGATTTTGATGTTTGCAAAGTTACAATTTCTGATCTTAGAGATAAAAATGATGTTCTTCATGCTAAGATTGTTGAACTTAATTCTTGCAAACCCTCTACATCTATCGTTGAGCATGTATCTATTTGCACTAGATGTAGAGATATTGATGTTAATGCTATTCATGATCATATGGCTTTAATTAAACAACAAAATGATCATATAGCAAAATTAGATGCTAAAATTGCCGAGCACAACTTAGAAAATGAGAAATTTAAATTTGCTCGTAGCATGCTTTATAATGGGAGACGCCCGGGCATCAAGGATGGCATTGGCTTCCAAAGGGGAGACAATGTCAAACTTAGTGCCCCTCCTAAAAGATTGTCTAACTTTGTTAAGGGCAAGGCTCTCATGCCTCAGGATAACGAGGGTTACATTTTATACCCTGCCGGTTATCCCGAGAGCAAAATTAGGAGAGTTCATTCTAGGAAGTCTCACTCTGGCCCTAATCATGCTTTTATGTATAAGGGTGAGACATCTAGCTCTAGGCAACCAACCCATGCTAAGTTGTCTAGAAAGAAAACTCCTAGTGCATCAAATGATCATGATATTTCATTTAAAACCTTTGATGCATCTTATGTTTTGACTAACAAATCCGGCAAGGTAGTTGCCAAATATGTTGGGGGCAAGCACAAGGGCTCCAAGACTTGTGTTTGGGTACCCAAAGTTCTTGTGTCTAATGCCAAAGGACCCAAAACCATTTGGGTACCTAAAGTCAAGAACTAAACTTGTTTTGTAGGTTTATGCATCCGGGGGCTCAAGTTGGATACTCGACAGCGGGTGCACAAACCACATGACTGGGGAGAAAAGGATGTTCTCCTCATATGAGAAAAACCAAGATCCCCAAAGAGCGATCACATTCGGGGATGGAAATCAAGGTTTGGTCAAAGGTTTGGGTAAAATTGCTATATCTCCTGACCATTCTATTTCCAATGTTTTTCTTGTTGATTCTTTAGATTACAATTTGCTTTCCGTATCTCAATTATGTCAAATGGGCTACAACTGTCTATTCACTGATGTAGGTGTCACTGTCTTTAGAAGAAGTGATGATTCAATAGCATTTAAGGGAGTGTTAGAGGGTCAGCTATACTTGGTAGATTTTGATAGAGCTGAACTCGACACTTGCTTAATTGCTAAGACCAACATGGGTTGGCTCTGGCACCGCCGACTAGCTCATGTTGGGATGAAGAATCTTCACAAGCTTTTAAAGGGAGAACACATTTTAGGATTAACAAATGTTCATTTTGAGAAAGACAGGATTTGTAGCGCATGCCAGGCAGGGAAGCAAGTTGGCACTCATCATCCGCATAAGAACATAATGACGACCGACAGACCACTAGAGCTCCTACACATGGATCTATTCGGCCCGATCGCTTACATAAGCATCGGCGGGAGTAAGTACTGTCTAGTTATTGTGGATGATTATTCTCGCTTCACTTGGGTATTCTTTTTACAGGAAAAATCTCAAACCCAAGAGATCTTAAAGGGATTCTTGAGACGGGCTCAAAATGAGTTCGACTTAAGGATCAAGAAAATAAGAAGCGACAACGGAACGGAGTTCAAGAACTCTCAAATCGAAGGCTTCCTTGAGGAGGAGGGCATCAAGCATGAGTTCTCTTTTCCCTACACGCCACAACAAAATGGTGTAGTGGAGAGGAAAAATAGAACTCTATTGGACATGGCAAGGACCATGCTTGATGAGTACAAGACTTCGGATCGGTTCTGGGCCGAGGCGGTTAACACCGCTTGCTACGCCATCAACCGGTTGTATCTACACCGAATCCTCAAGAAGACATCATATAAACTCCTAACCGGTAAAAAGCCCAACATTTCATATTTTAGAGTCTTTGGTAGCAAATGCTTTATTCTTGTTAAAAGAGGTAGAAAATCTAAATTTGCTCCTAAGACTGTAGAAGGCTTTTTACTAGGATATGATTCAAACACAAGGGCATATAGAATCTTTAACAAGTCCACTGGACAAGTTGAAGTTTCTTGTGACGTTGTGTTTGATGAGACTAACGGCTCTCAAGTAGAGCAAGTTGATCTTGATGAGATAGGTGATGAAGAGGCTCCGTGCATCGCGCTAAGGAACATGTCCATTGGGGATGTGTGTCCTAAAGAATCCGAAGAGCCTACAAATGCACAAGATCAACCATCCTCCTCAATGCAAGCATCCCCACCGACTCAAAATGAGGATAAGGCTCAAGTTGATGAAATAGAAGATCAAGCAAATGAGCCACCTCAAGATGACGGCAATGATCCAGGGGGAGATGCAAATGATCAAGAAAAGGAGGATGAGCAAGAACCAAGGCCGCCACACCCAAGAGTCCACCAAGCAATCCAACGAGATCACCCCGTCGACACCATCCTCGGCGACATTCATAAGGGGGTAACCACTAGATCTCGTGTTGCACATTTTTGTGAACATTACTCTTTTGTTTCCTCTATTGAGCCACACAGGGTAGAGGAAGCACTCCAAGATTCGGATTGGGTGGTGGCGATGCAAGAGGAGCTCAACAACTTCACTAGAAATGAGGTATGGCATTTAGTTCCACGTCCTAACCAAAATGTTGTAGGAACCAAATGGGTCTTCCGCAACAAGCAAGATGAGCATGGTGTGGTGACAAGGAACAAAGCTCGACTTGTGGCGAAAGGATACTCCCAAGTCGAAGGTTTGGATTTCGGTGAAACCTATGCACCCGTAGCTAGGCTCGAGTCAATTCGTATATTATTGGCCTATGCTACTTACCATGGCTTTAAGCTTTATCAAATGGATGTGAAAAGTGCCTTCCTCAATGGACCAATCAAGGAAGAGGTCTATGTTGAGCAACCTCCTGGCTTTGAAGACAGTGAGTATCCTAACCATGTCTATAAGCTCTCTAAGGCGCTTTATGGGCTCAAGCAAGCCCCAAGAGCATGGTATGAATGCCTTAGAGATTTTCTTATTGCAAATGGCTTCAAAGTCGGAAAGGCCGATCCTACGCTCTTTACTAAAACTCTTGAAAATGACTTGTTTGTATGCCAAATTTATGTTGATGATATTATATTTGGGTCTACTAACGAGTCTACATGTGAAGAGTTTAGTAGGATCATGACACAGAAGTTCGAGATGTCTATGATGGGGGAGTTGAAGTATTTTCTAGGATTCCAAGTAAAGCAACTCCAAGAGGGCACCTTCATTAGCCAAACGAAGTACACTCAAGACATTCTAAACAAGTTTGGGATGAAGGATGCCAAACCCATCAAGACACCCATGGGAACTAATGGGCATCTCGACCTCGACACGGGAGGTAAGTCCGTGGATCAAAAGGTATACCGGTCGATGATAGGTTCTTTACTCTATTTATGTGCATCTCGACCGGATATTATGCTTTCCGTATGCTTGTGTGCAAGATTCCAAGCCGACCCTAAGGAAGCTCACCTTACGGCCGTGAAACGAATCTTGAGATATTTGGCTTATACTCCTAAGTTTGGCCTTTGGTATCCCAGGGGATCCACATTTGATTTGATTGGTTATTCGGATGCCGATTGGGCGGGGTGTAAAATCAATAGGAAGAGCACATCGGGGACTTGCCAGTTCTTGGGAAGATCCTTGGTGTCTTGGGCTTCAAAGAAGCAAAATTCGGTCGCTCTTTCCACCGCCGAAGCCGAGTACATTGCCGCAGGCCATTGTTGCGCGCAACTACTTTGGATGAGGCAAACCCTGCGGGACTATGGTTACAAATTAACCAAAGTTCCTTTGCTATGTGATAATGAGAGTGCAATCAAAATGGCCGACAATCCCGTCGAGCATAGCCGCACTAAACACATAGCCATTCGGTATCACTTTTTACGGGATCACCAACAAAAGGGAGATATCGAGATTTCTTACATTAACACTAAAGATCAATTAGCCGATATCTTTACCAAGCCTCTTGATGAACAAACTTTTACCAAACTTAGGCATGAGCTCAATATTCTTGATTCCCGCAATTTCTTTTGCTAGATTGCACACATAGCTCATTTATATACCTTTGATCATATCTCTCTTTTATGCTATGACTAATGTGTTTTCAAGTCTATTTCAAACCAAGTCATAGGTATATTGAAAGGGAATTTGGAGTCTTCGGCGAGGACAAAGGCTTCCACTCCGTAACTCATCCTTCGCCGTCGCTCCAAGCCACTCTCCATCTTTGGGGGAGAGAGCAAAAGGACTTCGTCTTTGGTATAATCTTAACTCATTTATTTATGACCAAAGGGGAAGATAGCACTTCGAGGGCTCTAATAATTCCGTTTTTGGCGATTCATGCCAAAGGGGGAGAAAGTATGAGCCCAAAGCAAAAGGACCGCACCACCACCAATTTCAAAACTTAGTGTTGAATATTTTTTAAATTGGTATCCTATTGTGTTCAAAAAGGGGAGAAAGGAGTATTTCAAAAATGATATATCAAAACCCTCTTGAACACTAAGAGGAGGATCTTATTTAGAGGGAGTTTTGTTTAGTCAAAGGAAAAGCATTTGAAACAGAGGGAGAAAATTTCAAATCTTGAAAATGCTTTGCAAATCTTATTCATTTACCTTTGACTATTTGCAAAAGAACTTTGAAAAGGATTTACAAAAGAGTTTGCAATAACAAAACATGTGGTGCAAGCGTGGTCCAAAATGTTAAATTAGAAAGAAACAATCCATGCATATCTTGTAAGTATTTATATTGGCTCAATTCCAAGCAACCTTTGCACTTATATTATGCAAACTAGTTCAATTGTACATTTTTATATTTGCTTTGGTTTGTGTTGGCATCAATCACCAAAAAGGGGGAGATTGAAAGGGAATTAGGCTTACACCTAGTTCCTAAATAGTTTTGGTGGTTGAATCGCCTAACACAAACAATTGGACTAACTAGTTTGCTCTAGATTATATGTTCTACAGGTGCCAAAGGTTCATCTATAACTATACTAAATCGACTGTCCGGAATACCGTAGAATATTCCGGACAGGAGAAGCTTTTTGGAAAAACAGGCCAAGCGCGGACCGTCCGGGCCCCTGCGGCGGACCGTCCGCGACACAAGAATAACCCTCGGACAGAACCAATGCAAAAACACAAGTTTCTGCTACAGACTGTCCGGAGGAAAAGCAAAGACCGTCCGAGCCCTCGCGCGGACCGTCCGGCCTCAGGCGCGGACCGTCCGGTTGGTAAGAAACCGAAAAACCCGAAGGTGACGGGTTCGGAGAAATGAATTATAGAGGGCCTC
This sequence comes from Zea luxurians, assembly GCA_029449295.1. NCBI lineage: Eukaryota > Viridiplantae > Streptophyta > Magnoliopsida > Poales > Poaceae > Zea > Zea luxurians. The sequence goes on along the minus strand of JAOPSE010002478.1, from coordinate 45,709 downwards.
GCGGACCGTCCGGGGTGCACGACCGGACCGTCCGCGACTGGCTCTATCTGACATCTGACGACGCATTAAATGCAATATAGCCGTTGATATAGCCGTTACTGCTGACCGTTGCATTTTCAGCCGTTGATCTACAGGGGCGGACCGTCCGCACCAGGCGGGCGGACCGTCCGCGCTCAGCAGAATGGCCCAACGGCTAGGAAGTGGTTGGTGGCTATAAATACAACCCCAACCACCTCCATTCACTTCATCCAAGCATTCCAACCTTCAACATTCAATACAAGAGCTAGCAACTCATTCCAAGACACATTCAAAGCCTCCATCTCTCCAAGTTTCACAATTGAGAAAAGAGATCATTAGTGATTAGTGACTTGAGAGAGAAAGTGATCCGTGTGTTATTTGTTGCTCTTGTCGCTTGGCTTTTTCAATCGTGCTTTCTTGATTCTTTCATTGCGATCAAACTCACTTGTAATTGAGGCAAGAGACACCAATCTTGTGGTGATCCTTGTGGGAACTTTGTGTTCCAAGTGATTGAGAAGAGAAAGCTCACTCGGTCCGAGGGACTGTTTGAGAGAGGGAAAGGGTTGAAAGAGACCCGGCCTTTGTGGCCTCCTCAACGGGGAGTAGGTTTGCGAGAACCGAACCTTGGTAAAACAAATCCGCGTGTCACACTTCTTATTTGCTTGCGATTTGTTTTCCAACCTCTCTCGCGGACTCGATCATATTTCTAACGCTAACCCGGCTTGTAGTTGTGTTTATATTTGTAAATTTCAGTTTCGCCCTATTCACCCCCCCCTCTAGGCGACTTTCAACCATTTCTTGGTCAAAAATTCGTACGTGTTAGCCTTCGGTATTATTGAAAATGGTCGTTCATGGCTATTTTCGACAAAAATGGGGGTTGTGTGGCCATTGATCATCGACCAGAGGCTCGTACACTTCACCCCACATATGTTTTCTTGCCATAGATCAGAATCTTGGATTTCTCGTGGAGACCATTTGTTGGTCAAAAATTCGTAGGTGTTAGCCTTCGGTATTATTGAAAATGGTCGTTCATGGCTATTTTCGACAAAAATGGGGGTTGTGTGGCCATTGATCATCGACCAGTGTAACACCCTAGGTGTTACTCAGAGTGTCCACCCCAGGGTTACCCCCCCTTTTTAACCCATTGTTACTTAGAGAATTGTGGGCAAAGTATCTCAATCTTGGAATTCAAGGTCCTAATCAAGTGCAAACTATCTTGGATGTCATGCCCTAGCTTGTAATGCACACCTAAGTGGAGATCTCCCAAAAATCTAGAACAAAACCCCCATAGGTAATTATAACCTTAATTGAAGCCATGATCAAAAGACAATGTAAACATCATGATCATGGTTTGGGCCAAATATAAAAGTTGTAATATACTTAATAACCTATGTTTAATAGTAAGGAAGTACCCCCAAAAAGTTTTCAGAAAGGCCCTAAAAAGATCACCCAAGTTTGAACACAAGGGAAGAATTCAGATTTTGCCTAAGTCAAAAACCAACCCTTAAGCAAAGATCCCTCATGTTCACCTTGATCTCCTTTTCAAAACCAGTCGACCCAATTAACAAAATGGCGCCAAATTAACCCTAGAACACCCTGGCAAGAGATGACACCTACCCTAGGGCGCTAGACACGACTTGACACCCCTTTTGTCTCGGTTTGGACCCAGCTGACACAGCAAACTTCTCCCCTCTCTATCTCCCTGCCCTGACCATATCTCGACTTGGAACTCACAGCAAAAGGGTAGGATTTGGAGCAGAGAAGTGACCGTACACAGTGACTTTGCCGAGATATGCACGCCATGGCGCTCGAATCGGCCGTTGAACCTTGGCAGACGCAACCCTCCACGTGTTCGACGCGAGCTGGCACCCGGGGGCGCGCTCAGAGCACGCCCGTGCGCGAACCCCCGCGCGCCCGCGGTCGCCCGTGACCACGCCCGAGCCGTGCCTATAAAACCCGCCCCAGCGCTCGGTTGTTTCCCCCAGTACCTCATCCGTACCTCGCCGGACTTGCCCGAGCCAGCCCTCGCCTCCGGCGACCTCCCCGCGGCCCGCCAGTGCCGGCCGAAGACCACCGTCGTGGCCAACCCCTCTCCAGCCTCCCTCCGTTCGGTCCAAGCCTTCAGTTAGCTTCCTGGTGAAGCCGTGAGCCTTGCTCAAGCTTGAACCAAGAGCCTGCGTCACCGGAGTGGCCGAATCGCGCTCGCCGGACTTCAAGAACCCGCCGGCGCGTGTGGACCGGGTAAATCCCTCCACCATTTCTCGATTCCTTGCGTGTATGGCCTCTGCGTCATCCCGTGATGCTCCTCGTACCCCTGGATTGAACCATACCGCCGTGGATAGGCCGGAGCGCACGCCGCCGACGAGCTCGCCCGCCTGCGCACGTGGACCAAGCAGCTCCGACCACCTCCAGCGGCGACCCGCACATCGACGTGACCGCCGCAACCTCCCGAGTGTCTCTGACCACCTCGCCGGACCTCCCTCGTCGCCGGTAAGCCGCGCCGTTCTTTCTCTTCTACGGCCACTGTTTGGGTTAGGGGAGGGACCGCGGGTGAGAGGGAGAGAAACCCAGGGGGTTAAGTGCAAAGCCAAAGACTCAGGTGAATAGTAACCCGAGGGTAGATCTGCGAGATTTGAATCCGTTTAACCCCAGGGGTCTCGGTGCAAACTGGTTTTTCCAGAAAACCTTAATTAAATCTGTTTTTAATTGGGCAGCAACTTTGAAAATGCATAACTTTTGTTTAAATCATCCAAATTTGGTCAAACCAATTTTGCCAGACTCTAAATAATGTAACCTGTCTAAGAAAAATATAAAACCCCATATGAACAAAAGAAAAATCTAAGGTTCAGATTTATTTTCAGTTTTGGCCAAAAGCTTAATAATAGCAAGAAAAATAGTTGCACTATTTAACTAGGGTTAGAAAAATTTGGAGAAGTTTGTATTCACTCACTAACTTAGTTAAAAATATTAAACCTCTCTGTCTATTACATTAAGATAATTTTAACCCCTTATTCTATAATATGCTTAAGTTTAAGGAAAATAAAAAGGGTAATATAAATGATGAACCAGAGGGCACACCTATTTTTGTTGAGATACTTAGTCAATGTAGTCCACTGGAAAAATATGTCATACCCTGTTGTAGTGTAAAATAAACAAGATACCTTTTTAATGAAGAAAATAGGGATAACTTAGAAAAACCCTACAAAAATATCCCTAAGGTGAAACCTCCCCAAACCTTAGGATAACTAATGTGTTGATAATGAGAACCTAAGAAAAATCTGAAATCTGTTGTTTGATATTTTTCAAATGACAAGTTAGTTCTAATCACTCTTTTTGCCCCCAAGTTTAGAAATTCACCATTAATTACCCATCTTGTAGCTCTCTGTCATTTTTGGCACAAGAGCTTTTCATCACTACTAGAGGCCAGCAAAAATAACCATTAATTCAGAAACCACTTTAATAAAGGACTTGTAGTGTAAAGTGGCCCCAATTACCTAACCATTGTTATTTTTGTTTAAAGATTAGCTTTTATACTTTAAGCCTCAAATTTTCAAAACAAGCTAGTATAGCCAGTGACAACCCACTGTAATTTTTACAGAATTTTTGGAAAGTTTAAACTACTATCATAGTTCAAAACCCCTACTAGAAACCCTAGGTGGAAATTAAGAAGGAAAATGGATGATGGAACTTAATGTCCTCTTAAGACCTTTATAATTGACCACTGAAATTTATAGAGGCAATGCAAATCCAATATGTTATTTTAGAAAGAAAACCTAAACCAAAAAGGTGATAAGTCTATGTATACCACTAGAAGGCCCTCGTAGCCAAGAGACCCTAAGTTAATTCTTGACTTAAATTCTGTAGCTTAAGGGTCTTAAATTTTGCATAATCATGACATACATGTTCATTGCATTTCGATAGACTGTAATCTTGCTGACGGAGAGTACGTCCTCGTGCCGGAGCAAGGAGCTGCCCAGGAGGTTGCCCCCGACCCAGCACCAGAGCCTGCACCAGAGGACCTGCCTGCCACTGCTTTGGAAGGCAAGCCCCGGTTTTATGCATAACCTGTTATTTATGCTATTTTACTTCACTTAATGATTGTAGGATTGATTGTGCACTTAGGTGTAGGAATTGTTTGGAACCCTAGTTGCATGATCTCAGGAATCCTAATGAGATGAATACTAGTATGCTAAGTCGAGTAGCTGCTTTATTAATTAGGAACTCGGTAGAAGTCGAGTGATTTTTCTAGCACTCGCGCGAGTTCAGGAATTGATTGTACCCACTTTCATATCACATTGGTGTTAGTCTGTGGACAACAATCCATGGGGATTGGTTGTCTACGAGATGGAAAATTTGGCTAAGGATTATGGTGTGGTACCGTGTGTCAAGCGTTTGAACGTACTAAACACATACCGAGAAATATGGTAAATCGGTAAGCCTAGTACCTGAGTGAACCTGCCCGCAGACATACCCCCTCACGCGACCTGAGACGTAGTCTCCCATTCCGGTTATGGTGGGTACAAGTGCGGTCACTGCACGACGGCCAGTCGGGGTCAGTGAGGCATTGTACGCCAAGGCGGTGAGCCCTGATCTGTTGCCAGGGAATCGATGGGGACGGTTGATGTGTGTGGGGACGGAGTGCCCCTACATGTCGTGTGTTTAGGTTTACCTTGCAAGGATAAAACTCGATTCGAATCGTCTGCTTCTCGCAGCCAATGAGACTGCTTGATCCATGCTGCTACATTGAGTAACAAGTGGAACTGGTTGAGATGATACAAACTGTTGATTGCTAATAATGCTTGCTACTATGTATGAATAGATAGTACACTTTTAGCCTTAAGAGAGTCACACTTAACTTTGATTAAGTTAAAATCTTGATTTAGAAACTCAGCTAGTGCTTTTGGCAACCAAACCCCACAGCCAAATAGCTGCATGTCTAGAGGTAGAGGAGTATAGACTCCTCACACCGGGTAAGTCTAGCTGAGTATTAGTATACTCAGCCTTGCTTGTGGCATAATTTTTTACAGGTTCTCTGGAGGACATGGTTGCTGGAGTGACTTGGCCATCCACCCTGCCACCGGGTTGGACTGTCGAGTGGGACCCCGCCTCGGCTGAGGAGGAGCATGAGGAGTGATGGGACAGGCTTCCCCATCCCTCCATTTATTTACCGTTAGTTTAATTTCCGCTGCATTCCAAAAACAATGATGGTTACTTTTGCGAAAACTCCGATGATGACAATGGTGATGTAATAACTTAATACTCTTCCATGCATGGTTTTATGCTTTATTGTATTTGCTCTGTGACTCACCATCGAGTGAGACTGTGGTACTTGATCCTGTCAGTGGCCGTGTCGGACTAGATCCGAGGGATTGACGGGTTATTCCCATTTAAGTGTGGTCTAGCCTCTAAGGTCGGACTTAGGCACTTAAGTCGGAATAATTCGGGCAGTTCCGCCACAGCTGGTATCGGAGCTTGTACCACCACAGAGGAATCAATAAATCCTAAATACCATCCCTTTTCTAAAGGTAAAACTGGATAGAAACAATGTTGGATAGATAGTAGGGCGAGTAGGATAGACCTAGGACGTGAAGCCTTAGGATAATAGAAGGGTAGCTAGGTGGCTAAGTGACTAGGCCCTACAGGCCACCTTTACAGGATGGGACTTCTTCCCTATTCCTTTGATTTTCTTGTGAGGTCGTTCAGGACGTACATGCATGCATTCTTAATTAAGTAAATAATTGACTAAATAAAAAGACTTAAAGGTGAAATAGCAGCCAACTAGGTCCTCACTACCTTTTTCTTTTAACCAGAGGCAGGTTGAGTTTTGTTTTTCCTGTTCTTTTTTTTTACTTCTTTTTCTTTACTTACGCTTAAACCGTGCACAGATGACTTCCCACGGATCTTCCGAGGATGGAGATGCACTGACCCACACTGACGGACTTGCGCGAGAGGGTTTTCCCCGCATCTTGTGGGAGGTGCTTCAGGGGGCAGGATATTCGACACCCCCTCAGTACGCGGTGCAGCTATTCGAGAAGCACCGGGTACCTCGCTGTAGGGTGAGGATGACCTTGGAGCCTCATCCCTTGCAGCCAGGCTGGCGTTCACTGGACTCTGAGTCCTATGGATACCGGGCTGAGGACACTGTTGAGGCTATCGCTCTGCATGGACTGACCACCTTCTGTGGATTTCACCCCTTGGAGTTGGCTACTCACCCCATTGGGTTGTTCCCTGCGGAGAAGGAGGACGACCCGATGTGGAAGGACCGGGTGGAGCATGCCAAAGACATCTGGGCTCTCTACCCAGGCCACACGGCACACTTGTCGGTACGGTGCATGAACGCTCTGTATCGTCTGCAAGTGATGCGTGGGGAGGCCATGTCCCACCTGATGGCATTGCTAGAAGACACCAAGATCACCCTGGATAGCAGGGAGGAGCTCGTGGTGGATTTATCCCAGGAGCTGGTGGAGAAGGACTTACAGGTGGAGCAGCTGACTGACGAGGCTCATGAGTTGGAAGAGCTGGTGGGTACCAGGGAGAATACCATAGAGGTCCTCGAGGATCAGCTCCTCAACACTCAGCAGCAGTTAGCAGAGGCTAATGCGCACCTGGACATGCATCACCAAGAGATTCATGATGCGGAGGCTGACGAGGACGTTGACATCGAGGGAGGAGACGAGTCTGCCTCCAGTGTAGACACCGCTGGCTCAGGGAGACCACCTTCCCCCGAGTCTAGCGTCGCCTCGTTCGCTCAGTAGATGCCAGACTAGTGCTAGAGGATCGTGATAGTTGGACTCCTCGCCGCTAGCTTAGCTTTTGCACCCTTAGGGTACTGGGCTAGGTAGAGTTGAGTCTTTTGATTCCTTGATGTAACCAGTAGTAAAACTCTTTTGGATGTTTAGGGATGACTGATGGTAATTTAAATTCGGATGGAAGGATCATGTTTTCAATTGTTTTATTTGGAATCTATCAATTACTTTGACTCCCCTACCATGTTCGACCCTTAAGCTTGGAGATGTGTTATTAAGCAACCATGTGGCTTTTTCAGATGGCTGGGAGAGCGCGCCGTGGACAGAATGAGCACGTTCCTCCACCGCCACCGCCTCCCACTCTGCAGGAGCTCATGGCCCAGCAGAATGAGATTCTGAGGCAGCTAGCTCAGCGGCAGCCACCACCTCAGCAGTATGGTGGAGACCATCAGCGTCACCCCGTCGCTGCTACTTACCAGGAGTTTCTCAGCACCCAGCCACCATTGTTTACCAGGTCGGAGGACCCACTGGATGCAGATGTGTGGTTGAGGGTGGTAGAATCCAAGTTCCCATTGCTCCATGGGGCTTGTTCGGAGGGCACCAAGGTCAGGTTCGCCACACAGCAGCTTCGCGGACCCGCAAGAACTTGGTGGGACCATTTTCTGGCTATGCAGCCGGATGGCAGAGAGGTGGAGTGGAGGGAGTTCAAGGCCGCTTTCAGAGGGCATCATATTCCCGCTGGCATCATGGACCGGAAGCTCAATGAGTTTCTGGCACTTACTCAGGGCAGCAGGACAGTGTTACAGTATGCTCAGGTCTTCAACGATCTGTGTCAGTACGCCGGATACCATGCAGATACGGACGAGAAGAAGCGAGACCGGTTCAGGAGAGGGCTCAGCACCAAGCTCCGTGACCGTCTCAACACCGTCCGGGCCAACAGTTACAATGAGTTGGTCAACATGGCCATCTCCCAGGAAGACTGCATCTTGGCTCGGCAGGCGGAGAAGAAGAGGAAGACCCCTGTGGCCGGACCCTCGTCTCAGCCACAGCGCTTCAGGATTGTGTCTGACTCACAGAGCAGGGGACCCCAGCAGCAGCAGGGAAGGTGGGTGATCAGGCCACCACAGCAGCAGCAGCAACAGCAGCAGGCACCCAACCGTGCCCAATTCCCAGTTCAGAGGAACAACCAGCAGCAGCAGTACCGCCAGGCTAATGATAACCGGTGTTTCACTTGTGGCAGTACTGGGCACTATGCCAAGAATTGTCCCAAGAATCAGCAGAGGCAGGGGCAAAATGGCAACCAGAACCAGGGGAAGAGGCAGAAAGTGCAAGTAAGGCAGGGCAAGCTGAACTTCACTACAATGGCTGACATTCCAGAGGGAGCACCCGTCATGACTGGTATCTTTACAGTTTTAAATTTCCCTGCTATTGTTCTTTTTGATTCCGGTGCTTCACATAGTTTTATCAGTGCCAAGTTTAGTGCCAAATGCCAGTTGCCCTTTCATCACACCGATGGGGGCATTACAATCTCAACACCCGGAGGCAGAGTTGCCACTTATCAAATCAACAAGAATGTGCCTCTAAAGCTTGGTAGTTTGATAATTAAAACCAACCTTCTTGTCTTGGGACTGGATAGTGTGGATATCATATTGGGAACTGATTGGTTGACCAAACATCAGGTAGTGATTGACATTTCAGCTAGGGCCATCGAGGTGCACTCACCAATTTGTGGTGAAATCACACTATACTTACCCAACCAGGGTTGTACACGATCTTGTGCCTTTGTTATGGTAGAATCCCCAGTGGAAAAGATCCCAGTAGTCTGTGGCTACCCGGATGTGTTCCCGGATGAATTGCCAGGAATGCCACCTGACAGAGATATTGAGTTTGCCATTGAATTGCAACCCGGGACTGCTCCTATCTCCAAGAGACCTTATAGGATGCCTCCCGCAGAGCTAGCAGAATTGAAGAAGCAACTTCAAGAATTGTTGGACAAGGGATTTATTCGACCAAGCACTGCACCATGGGGATGTCCCGCCTTGTTCGTGAAGAAGAAGGATGAGAGTTTGAGGATGTGTGTTGATTACCGCCCTCTCAATGCGGTGACTATCAAGAACAAGTACCCGTTACCCCGCATTGATGTTCTGTTTGATCAATTGGTGGGAGCCAAGGTATTCTCCAAGATAGACCTTCGCTCGGGCTACCATCAGATCAAGATCCGCGCCAGTGACATTCCCAAGACGGCTTTCTCTACCAGATATGGGCTCTATGAGTTTTTGGTAATGTCTTTTGGGCTAACCAATGCCCCGGCTTATTTCATGTACTTGATGAACTCAGTGTTCATGCCAGAGCTGGACAAGTTTGTGGTTGTCTTCATTGATGACATTCTGGTTTATTCCAAGAATGGGGCTGAGCACACTAAACATTTGCATATCGTGCTTCAGAGACTTCGCGACCATCAGTTGTATGCTAAGTTGTCCAAGTGTGAGTTCTGGCTGAAAGAAATAAAATTCTTGGGTCACACAATTTCTCAGGATGGGATATCAGTTGATCCTGAGAAGGTGCAAGAAGTGATGGACTGGAAACCCCCGACTACAGTGAAGCAGATTAGGAGTTTTCTGGGATTGGCAGGGTATTACCGACGATTCATTCCGGATTTCTCTAGAATTGCCAAACCAATGACTGAACTGTTGAAGAAGGGAGCCAACTTTGAGTGGAGCCAAAAGTGTGGAGATGCTTTTCATACCCTGAGGCAACATTTGACAACAGCTCCAGTGCTTGCTCAACCCGACAACACCAAGCCATTTGAGGTTTATTGTGATGCTTCTGGTACCGGATTGGGTTGTGTGTTGATGCAAGAGAACAGAGTGATTGCTTATGCTTCCCGAGCCCTCAGGCCTCATGAGCAAAATTACCCGACACATGACTTGGAGTTGGCAGCAGTAGTTCATGCTCTCAAGATATGGAGACACTACTTGATGGGAGCCCACTGTAACATTTACACTGATCACAAGAGCCTCAAGTACATTTTCACTCAGGCAGATCTGAATATGAGGCAGAGGAGATGGCTGGAATTAATCAAGGACTATGATTTGGAGGTGCATTACCATCCTGGCAAGGCAAATGTTGTGGCAGATGCTTTGAGCCGAAAAGCCCAATGTAACTGCATGAACATGGATGCAAGAATCACCACCTTGTGTGATGAGTTGTGCAAACTGAACCTGGAAGTTGTTCCTTCCGGTGAATTGGGATATATAGCAGTGGAACCCACACTGCAAGAACAAATAGCTCAGGCACAGTTTGGGGATAAGGGTGTTCAGATCATCAAGGATATGATCAAGCAAAAGGCCGAGAAATACAAGTGTTTCCGTCAGGACAGCAAGGGAATTTTATGGTTTGAAGATCGATTGGTTGTTCCCAAGAATCCAGAGCTCAGAAGGAAGATATTAGATGAAGCTCACCTTTCTAAGTTCTCCATGCACCCTGGTAGCAACAAGATGTATCATGATCTCAGACCCCTTTACTGGTGGACCAGGATGAAGAGGGAAATTGCCAAATACGTTTCAGAATGTGACACTTGTCAGAGGGTAAAAGCTAGTCATCTGAAAGCAGCAGGCCCTTTGCAACCCCTTCCCATACCATCTTGGAAATGGGAGGACATTTGCATGGATTTCATAGTGGGATTACCCAATACCTCCCGACACCATGATTCCATATGGGTTATTGTGGACAGATTGACCAAGACGGCTCATTTCTTGCCAGTGCACACTACCCACCGGACGGAGAAGTATGCGGAAATTTACATCGACCAGATAGTTCGTCTGCATGGGATACCAAGGACCATAGTCTCTGACCGAGGAGCACCTTTTGTGGCACGATTTTGGGAGCAATTACAGGAATCACTTGGGACCCATGTAATCCGAAGCTCAGCATATCACCCTCAAACAGATGGTCAGACAGAAAGGGTAAATCAGATTTTAGAAGACATGTTGAGAGCTTGTGCACTACGCTATGGAAAGGACTGGGACAAGTGTCTGTCCTTGGCAGAATTTTCTTACAATAACAGCTATCAGTCTAGTCTGAAAATGGCACCTTTCGAGGCTTTGTATGGAAGAAGATGCAGAACCCCGCTAAATTGGTCTCAAGCAGGAGAAAGGGAAATATTTGGGCCAGATTTGGTAATTGAAGCAGAGGAAAAGGTTAGAGTTATCAGAAAGAACCTGGAAGCTGCGCAGGCCAGACAAAAGAGTTATCATGACAAGAGGCGGAAGCCTCTACAGTTTGCGGTGGGAGATCATGTCTATCTTAAGGTATCACCAACCAAGGGTATCCAAAGATTTGGGATCAAGGGCAAGTTGGCCCCTCGCTACATTGGACCTTATAAGATCAAGGAAAGTTGTGGACCCGTAGCCTACCAATTGGAACTACCACCCCATATGTCGACAATTCACAATGTGTTCCATGTATCTCAACTGCGAAAATGTGTTCGTCTACCCACTGAAGTGCTACCAGAACCAGACATTGAGATAGAACCAGACTTGTCCTACCAAGAGTACCCCGTCAAGGTATTGGATCAGAAGGAAAGATCGACTCGAGCAAGATCAATCAAAATGTATAAGGTTCAGTGGAGTCATCACTCAGCAGAAGAAGCTACATGGGAGACGGAGGATTTTCTACGCTCTCGCTTCCCCGACTTTCTACCCAAAGAAGCCGGTACGTAACCCCAAAACCCCACCCCCACCTGCCCTTTGAATACACTTATAAGAAAAACTTAGATAACAAGGATAGTCTAAGTTATGGATACAACTTAAGAAGGGCTTCCTTCTGAAGTTGCAAAGAGGATGACATTCGAAGAGCAGTTAACAAGAGAAACTTGGGTAAAGGAGAGACACCACCATCACCCCCCCCCTCAAGCACCCCTCCAAGGGACTCTACCTGCAATCTCGGGACGAGATTCCTTTAAGGGGGGAGGGCTGTAACACCCTAGGTGTTACTCAGAGTGTCCACCCCAGGGTTACCCCCCCTTTTTAACCCATTGTTACTTAGAGAATTGTGGGCAAAGTATCTCAATCTTGGAATTCAAGGTCCTAATCAAGTGCAAACTATCTTGGATGTCATGCCCTAGCTTGTAATGCACACCTAAGTGGAGATCTCCCAAAAATCTAGAACAAAACCCCCATAGGTAATTATAACCTTAATTGAAGCCATGATCAAAAGACAATGTAAACATCATGATCATGGTTTGGGCCAAATATAAAAGTTGTAATATACTTAATAACCTATGTTTAATAGTAAGGAAGTACCCCCAAAAAGTTTTCAGAAAGGCCCTAAAAAGATCACCCAAGTTTGAACACAAGGGAAGAATTCAGATTTTGCCTAAGTCAAAAACCAACCCTTAAGCAAAGATCCCTCATGTTCACCTTGATCTCCTTTTCAAAACCAGTCGACCCAATTAACAAAATGGCGCCAAATTAACCCTAGAACACCCTGGCAAGAGATGACACCTACCCTAGGGCGCTAGACACGACTTGACACCCCTTTTGTCTCGGTTTGGACCCAGCTGACACAGCAAACTTCTCCCCTCTCTATCTCCCTGCCCTGACCATATCTCGACTTGGAACTCACAGCAAAAGGGTAGGATTTGGAGCAGAGAAGTGACCGTACACAGTGACTTTGCCGAGATATGCACGCCATGGCGCTCGAATCGGCCGTTGAACCTTGGCAGACGCAACCCTCCACGTGTTCGACGCGAGCTGGCACCCGGGGGCGCGCTCAGAGCACGCCCGTGCGCGAACCCCCGCGCGCCCGCGGTCGCCCGTGACCACGCCCGAGCCGTGCCTATAAAACCCGCCCCAGCGCTCGGTTGTTTCCCCCAGTACCTCATCCGTACCTCGCCGGACTTGCCCGAGCCAGCCCTCGCCTCCGGCGACCTCCCCGCGGCCCGCCAGTGCCGGCCGAAGACCACCGTCGTGGCCAACCCCTCTCCAGCCTCCCTCCGTTCGGTCCAAGCCTTCAGTTAGCTTCCTGGTGAAGCCGTGAGCCTTGCTCAAGCTTGAACCAAGAGCCTGCGTCACCGGAGTGGCCGAATCGCGCTCGCCGGACTTCAAGAACCCGCCGGCGCGTGTGGACCGGGTAAATCCCTCCACCATTTCTCGATTCCTTGCGTGTATGGCCTCTGCGTCATCCCGTGATGCTCCTCGTACCCCTGGATTGAACCATACCGCCGTGGATAGGCCGGAGCGCACGCCGCCGACGAGCTCGCCCGCCTGCGCACGTGGACCAAGCAGCTCCGACCACCTCCAGCGGCGACCCGCACATCGACGTGACCGCCGCAACCTCCCGAGTGTCTCTGACCACCTCGCCGGACCTCCCTCGTCGCCGGTAAGCCGCGCCGTTCTTTCTCTTCTACGGCCACTGTTTGGGTTAGGGGAGGGACCGCGGGTGAGAGGGAGAGAAACCCAGGGGGTTAAGTGCAAAGCCAAAGACTCAGGTGAATAGTAACCCGAGGGTAGATCTGCGAGATTTGAATCCGTTTAACCCCAGGGGTCTCGGTGCAAACTGGTTTTTCCAGAAAACCTTAATTAAATCTGTTTTTAATTGGGCAGCAACTTTGAAAATGCATAACTTTTGTTTAAATCATCCAAATTTGGTCAAACCAATTTTGCCAGACTCTAAATAATGTAACCTGTCTAAGAAAAATATAAAACCCCATATGAACAAAAGAAAAATCTAAGGTTCAGATTTATTTTCAGTTTTGGCCAAAAGCTTAATAATAGCAAGAAAAATAGTTGCACTATTTAACTAGGGTTAGAAAAATTTGGAGAAGTTTGTATTCACTCACTAACTTAGTTAAAAATATTAAACCTCTCTGTCTATTACATTAAGATAATTTTAACCCCTTATTCTATAATATGCTTAAGTTTAAGGAAAATAAAAAGGGTAATATAAATGATGAACCAGAGGGCACACCTATTTTTGTTGAGATACTTAGTCAATGTAGTCCACTGGAAAAATATGTCATACCCTGTTGTAGTGTAAAATAAACAAGATACCTTTTTAATGAAGAAAATAGGGATAACTTAGAAAAACCCTACAAAAATATCCCTAAGGTGAAACCTCCCCAAACCTTAGGATAACTAATGTGTTGATAATGAGAACCTAAGAAAAATCTGAAATCTGTTGTTTGATATTTTTCAAATGACAAGTTAGTTCTAATCACTCTTTTTGCCCCCAAGTTTAGAAATTCACCATTAATTACCCATCTTGTAGCTCTCTGTCATTTTTGGCACAAGAGCTTTTCATCACTACTAGAGGCCAGCAAAAATAACCATTAAGTCAGAAACCACTTTAATAAAGGACTTGTAGTGTAAAGTGGCCCCAATTACCTAACCATTGTTATTTTTGTTTAAAGATTAGCTTTTATACTTTAAGCCTCAAATTTTCAAAACAAGCTAGTATAGCCAGTGACAACCCACTGTAATTTTTACAGAATTTTTGGAAAGTTTAAACTACTATCATAGTTCAAAACCCCTACTAGAAACCCTAGGTGGAAATTAAGAAGGAAAATGGATGATGGAACTTAATGTCCTCTTAAGACCTTTATAATTGACCACTGAAATTTATAGAGGCAATGCAAATCCAATATGTTATTTTAGAAAGAAAACCTAAACCAAAAAGGTGATAAGTCTATGTATACCACTAGAAGGCCCTCGTAGCCAAGAGACCCTAAGTTAATTCTTGACTTAAATTCTGTAGCTTAAGGGTCTTAAATTTTGCATAATCATGACATACATGTTCATTGCATTTCGATAGACTGTAATCTTGCTGACGGAGAGTACGTCCTCGTGCCGGAGCAAGGAGCTGCCCAGGAGGTTGCCCCCGACCCAGCACCAGAGCCTGCACCAGAGGACCTGCCTGCCACTGCTTTGGAAGGCAAGCCCCGGTTTTATGCATAACCTGTTATTTATGCTATTTTACTTCACTTAATGATTGTAGGATTGATTGTGCACTTAGGTGTAGGAATTGTTTGGAACCCTAGTTGCATGATCTCAGGAATCCTAATGAGATGAATACTAGTATGCTAAGTCGAGTAGCTGCTTTATTAATTAGGAACTCGGTAGAAGTCGAGTGATTTTTCTAGCACTCGTGCGAGTTCAGGAATTGATTGTACCCACTTTCATATCACATTGGTGTTAGTCTGTGGACAACAATCCATGGGGATTGGTTGTCTACGAGATGGAAAATTTGGCTAAGGATTATGGTGTGGTACCGTGTGTCAAGCGTTTGAACGTACTAAACACATACCGAGAAATATGGTAAATCGGTAAGCCTAGTACCTGAGTGAACCTGCCCGCAGACATACCCCCTCACGCGACCTGAGACGTAGTCTCCCATTCCGGTTATGGTGGGTACAAGTGCGGTCACTGCACGACGGCCAGTCGGGGTCAGTGAGGCATTGTACGCCAAGGCGGTGAGCCCTGATCTGTTGCCAGGGAATCGATGGGGACGGTTGATGTGTGTGGGGACGGAGTGCCCCTACATGTCGTGTGTTTAGGTTTACCTTGCAAGGATAAAACTCGATTCGAATCGTCTGCTTCTCGCAGCCAATGAGACTGCTTGATCCATGCTGCTACATTGAGTAACAAGTGGAACTGGTTGAGATGATACAAACTGTTGATTGCTAATAATGCTTGCTACTATGTATGAATAGATAGTACACTTTTAGCCTTAAGAGAGTCACACTTAACTTTGATTAAGTTAAAATCTTGATTTAGAAACTCAGCTAGTGCTTTTGGCAACCAAACCCCACAGCCAAACAGCTGCATGTCTAGAGGTAGAGGAGTATAGACTCCTCACACCGGGTAAGTCTAGCTGAGTATTAGTATACTCAGCCTTGCTTGTGGCATAATTTTTTACAGGTTCTCTGGAGGACATGGTTGCTGGAGTGACTTGGCCATCCACCCTGCCACCGGGTTGGACTGTCGAGTGGGACCCCGCCTCGGCTGAGGAGGAGCATGAGGAGTGATGGGACAGGCTTCCCCATCCCTCCATTTATTTACCGTTAGTTTAATTTCCGCTGCATTCCAAAAACAATGATGGTTACTTTTGCGAAAACTCCGATGATGACAATGGTGATGTAATAACTTAATACTCTTCCATGCATGGTTTTATGCTTTATTGTATTTGCTCTGTGACTCACCATCGAGTGAGACTGTGGTACTTGATCCTGTCAGTGGCCGTGTCGGACTAGATCCGAGGGATTGACGGGTTATTCCCATTTAAGTGTGGTCTAGCCTCTAAGGTCGGACTTAGGCACTTAAGTCGGAATAATTCGGGCAGTTCCGCCACAACCAGACGCTCATACACCTCACCCCACATATGTTTCCTTGCCATAGATCACATTCTTGGATTTCAGGTGGAGACCATTTCTTGGTCAAAAATCCGTAGGTGTTAGCCTTCGATATTATTGAAAATGGTCATTCATGGCTATTTTTGACAAAAATGGGGGTTGTGTGGCCATTGATCTTCCACCAGAGGCTCATACACCTCACCCCACATATGTTTCCTTGCCATAGATCACATTCTTGGATTTCTGGTGGAGACCATTTCTTGGTCAAAAATTCGTAGGTGTTAGCCTTCGGTATTATTGTAAATGGTCATTCTATGGCAAGGAAACATATGTGGGGTGAAGTGTATGAGCGTCTGGTCGATGATCAATGGCCACACAACCCCCATTTTTGCCGAAAATAGCCATGAGCGACCATTTTCAATAATACTAGAGGCTAAGACCTACGGATTTTTGCCCATGAAATGGTCTCCACCAGATATCCAAGAATGTGATCTATGGCAAGGAAACATATGTGGGGTGAGGTGTATGAGCCTCTGGTCGATGATCAATGGCCACACAACCCCCTTTTTTTGTCGAAAATAGCCATGAACGACCATTTTCAATAATATCGAAGGCTAACACCTACGGATTTTTCACCAAGAAATGGTCTCCACCAGAAATCCAAGAATGTGATCTACGACAAGGAAACATATGTGGGGTGAGGTGTATGAGCCTCTGGTCGACGATCAATGGCCACACAACCCCCATTTTGCCGAAAATAGCCATGAATGACCATTTTCAATAATACCGAAGGCTAACACCTACGGATTTTTGACCAAGAAATGGTCTCCACCAGAAATCCAAGAATGTGATCTATGGCAAGGAAACATATGTGGGGTGAGGTGTACGAGCATCTGGTCGATGATCAATGGCCACACAACCCCCATTTTTGTCAAAAATTGCCATGAACGACTATTTTCAATAATACCGAAGGCTAACACCTACGGATTTCTGACCAAGAAATCGTCTCCACCAGAAATCCAAAAATGTGATATATGGCAAGGAAACATATGTGGGGTGAGGTGTACGAGACTCTGGTCGATGATCAATGGCCACACAACCCCCATTTTTGTCGAAAATAGCCATGAACGACATTTTCAATAATACCAAATGCTAACACCTACGGATTTTTGACCAAAAATGGTCTCCACCAGAAATCCAAGAATGTGATCTATGGCAAGAAAACATATGTGGGGTGAGGTGTACGAGCCTCTGGTCGATGATCAATGGCCACACAACCCCCATTTTTGTCGAAAATAGCCATGAACGACCATTTTCAAAAATACCGAAGACTAACACCTACAGATTTTTGACCAAGAAATGGTCTCCACCAGAAATCCAAGAATGTGATCTATGGCAAGGAAACATATGTGGGGTGAGGTTTATGAGCCTCTAGTCGATGATAAATGGCCACACAACCCCCATTTTTTATGAAAATAGCCATGAGCGACCTTGAAAATAGCCATGAGCGACCATTTTCAATAATACTAGAGGCTAACACCTACGGATTTTAGACCAAGAAATGGTCTCCACCAGAAATCCAAGAATGTGATCTATGGCAAGGAAACATATGTGGGTGTCGAAAATAGCCATGAACGACCATTTTCAATAATACCGAAGGCTAACACCTACGGATTTTTGACCAAGAAATGGTCTCCACCAGAAATCCAAGAATGTAATCTATGGCAAGGAAACATATGTGGGGTGAGGTTTATGAGCCTCTAGTCGATGATAAATGGCCACACAACCCCCATTTTTTATGAAAATAGCCATGAGCGACCATTTTCAATAATACTAGAGGCTAAGACCTACGGATTTTTGACCAAGAAATGGTTGAAAGGGAATTAGGCTTACACCTAGTTCCTATATAATTTTGGTGGTTGAATTGCCCAACACAAACAATTGGACTGACTAGTTTTGCTCTAGATTATATGTTCTACAGGTGCCAAAGGTTCATCTATAACCATACTAAATCGACTGTCCGAAATACCGTAGATTATTCCGGACAGGAGAAGCTTTTTGGAAAAACAGGCCAAGCGCGGACTGTCCGGGCCCTTGCGGCGGACCGTCCGCGACACAAGGATGTCACTCGGCCAGAACCAATGCAAAAATCGAAGTCTACACTATGGACTGTCCGGAGGAAAAGCAAAGACCGTCCGAGCCCTTGCGCGGACCGTCCGGCCTCTGGCGCGGACCGTCCGGTAGGTGAGAAACCGAAAAACCCGAAGGTGACGGGTTCGGAGAAATGAATTATAGCGGGTTCGCGGACCGTCCGGGCCAGGATCGTGGACCGTCCGCGACTGCGTCTGTCTGACATCTGACAACACATTAAATGCAATATAGCCGTTGATATAGCCGTTACTGCTGACCGTTGCATTTTCAGCCGTTGATCTACTGGGGCGGACCGTCCGGACCTGGCACGCGGACCGTCCGTGCTCAGCAGAATGGAGCAACGGCTAGGAAGTGGTTGGTGGCTATAAATACAACCCCAACCACCTCCATTCACTTCATCCAAGCATTCCAACCTTCAACATTCAATACAAGAGCTAGCATTCCATTCCAAGACACATTCAAAGCCTCCATCTCTCCAAGTTTCACAATTGAGAAAAGAGATCATTAGTGATTAGTGACTTGAGAGAGAAAGTGATCCGTGTGTTATTCGTCGCTCTTGTCGCTTGGCCTTTTTGCAATCGTGCTTTCTTGATTCTTTCATTACGATCAAGCACTCACTTGTAATCGAGGCAAGAGGCACCAATTGTGTGGTGGCCCTTGTGGGAACTTTGTGTTCCAAGTGATTGAGAAGAGAAAGCTCACTCGATCCGTGGGATCGTTTGAGAGAGGGAAGGGTTGAAAGAGACCCGGCCTTTGTGGCCTCCTCAACGGGGAGTAGGTTTGCAAGAACCGAACCTCGGTAAAACAAATCCGCGTGTCACACTCTTCATTTGCTTGCGATTTGTTTTCCACCATCTCTCGCGGACTCGTTTCTTTATTACTAACGCTAACCCGGCTTGTAGTTGTGTTTATATTTGTAAATTTCAGTTTCGCCCTATTCACCCCCCTCTAGGCGACTTTCAATTGGTATCAAAGCTCGGTGCTTCATTAGAGCCTAACCGCTCGAAGTGATGTCGGGAGATCACGCCAAGAAGGAGATGGAGACCGGCGAAAAGCCCACTACAAGCCACGGGAGCACTTCATCGGAAGAGTCCCGCACCAAAAGGAGGGAGAAGAAGAAGAGCTCCTCCAACAAAGGGAAGGAGAAGAAATCTTCTTCTCACCACAAAGAGAAGAAGGAAAAATCTTCTTCCCACAAGCCGCATCGAAGCGGGGACAAGCAAAAGAGGATGAGGAAAGTGGTCTACTACGAGACCGACACTTCATCAACATCAACCTCCGACTCCGATGTGCCCTCCGTAACTTCTAAACGCCAAGAGCGTAAGAAGTTTAGTAAGATCCCCCTACACTATTTTCGCATTTCTAAACATGCACCTCTACTTTCCGTCCCATTAGGCAAACCACCAACTTTTGATGGTGAAGATTATGCTAGGTGGAGTGATTTAATGAGATTTCATCTAACCTCACTCCACAAAAGTATATGGGTTGTTGTTGAGTTTGGTGCACAGGTACCGTCAGTAGGGGATAAAGACTATGACGAGGATGAGGTGGCCCAAATCGAGCACTTCAACTCTCAAGCGACAACAATACTCCTCGCCTCTTTGAGTAGAGAGGAGTATAACAAAGTTCAAGGGTTGAAGAGCGCCAAGGAGGGTTGGGATGTGCTCAAAACCGCGCACGAGGGAGACGAGCTCACCAAGATCACCAAGCGGGAAACGATCGAGGGGGAGCTCGGTCGGTTTTGGCTTCGCAAAGGGGAGGAGCCACAACATATGTACAACCGGCTCAAGACCTTGGTGAACCAAGTGCGCAACCTCGGGAGCGTAAAGTGGGATGACCACGAGGTGGTTAAGGTTATTCTAAGATCTCTTATTTTCCTTAACCCTACTCAAGTTCAATTAATTCATGGTAATCGTAGATATACTAAAATGACCCCCGAGGAAGTTATCGGGCATTTTGTAAGTTTTGAGTGCATGGTCGAAGGCTCAAGGAAGATCAACGAGCTTGATGATCCATCTACATCCGAAGCTCAACCCGTCGCATTCAAAGCGACGGAAGAAAAGAAGGAGGAGTCTACACCAAATCGACAACCAATAGACGCCTCCAAGCTTGACAATGAAGAAATGGCGCTAGTCATCAAGAGCTTCCGCCAAATCCTCAAACAGAGGAGGGGGAAAGACTACAAGTCCCGCTCCAAGAAGGTTTGCTACAAATGTGGTAAGCCCAGTCATTTTATTGCTAAATGTCCTATATCAAGTGACAGTGACCGAGGCAACGACAAGAAAGGGTGAAGAAAGGAGAAGAAGAGGTACTACAAGAAGAAGGGCGGAGATGCCCATGTTTGTCGGGAGTGGGATTCCGACGAAAGCTCAAGCGACTCCTCCGACGACGAGGACGCCGCCAACATCGCCGTCACCAAGGGACTTCTCTTCCCAAACGTCGGCCACAAGTGCCTCATGGCAAAGGACGGCAAAAAGAAGGTAAAATCCAAATCATCCACTAAATATGAGTCTTCTAGTGATGATAATGCTAGTGATGATGAGGATAACTTGCGCTCTCTTTTTGCCAACCTCAACATGCAACAAAAAGAAAAACTTAATGAATTTATTAGTGTCATTCATGAAAAGGATGACCTCTTGGACACCCAAGAGGACTTCCTTATTAAAGAAAATAAGAAGCATGTTAAGGTTAAAAATGCTTATGCTCTAGAAGTAGAAAAATGTGAAAAATTATCTAGTGAGCTAAGCACTTGCCGTATGATGATTGACAACCTTAGGAATGAAAATGCTAGTTTAAATAAGGTTGATTCACATGTTTGCAATGTTTCAATTCCCAATCCTAGAGATAATAATGATGATTTGCTTGCTAGGATTGATGAATTAAACATTTCCCTTGCTAGCCTTAGAGATGAAAATAAAAAATTGCTTGCTAAGGCTAAAGATTTTGATGTTTGCAAAATTACAATTTCCGATCTTAGAGATAAGAATGATATACTTCATGCTAAGATTGTTGAACTTAATTCTTGCAATCCCTCTACATCTACCATTGAGCATGTCACTATTTGCACTAGATGTAGAGATATTGATGTAGATGCTATTCATGATCACATGATTTTAATTAAACAACAAAATGATCATATAGCTAAATTAGATGCTAAAATTGCCGAGCACAACCTAGAAAATGAGAAATTTAAATTTGCTCGTAGCATGCTTTATAATGGGAGACGCCCTGGCATCAAGGATGGCATTGGCTTCCAAAGGGGAGACAATGTCAAACTTAATGCCCCTCCTAAAAGATTGTCCAATTTTGTTAAGGGCAAGGCTCCCATGCCTCAGGATAACGAGGGTTACATTTTATACCCTGCCGGTTATCCCGAGGACAAAATTAGAAAAATTCATTCTAGGAAGTCTCACTCTGGTTCTAACCATGCTTTTATGTATAAGAGTGAGACATCTAGCTCTAGGCAACCAACCCGTGCTAGGTTGTCTAGAAAGAAAACTCCTAGTGCATCAAATGATCAAAACATTTCCTTTAAAACTTTTGATGCATCTTATGTTTTAACTAACAAATCCGGCAAGGTAGTTGCCAAATATGTTGGGGGCAAGCACAAGGGGTCAAAGACTTGTGTTTGGGTACCCAAAGTTCTTGTGTCTAATGCCAAAGGACCCAAAACCATTTGGGTACCTAAAGTCAAGAACTAAACTTGTTTTGTAGGTTTATGCATCCGGGGGCTCAAGTTGGATACTCGACAGCGGGTGCACGAACCACATGACAGGGGAGAAGAAAATGTTCTCCTCCTATGAGAAAAACCAAGATCCCCAACGAGCTATCACATTCGGGGATGGAAATCAAGGTTTGGTCAAAGGTTTGGGTAAAATTGCTATATCTCCGGACCATTCCATTTCCAATGTTTTTCTTGTTGATTCCTTAGATTACAACTTGCTTTCTGTTTCCCAATTATGTCAAATGGGCTACAACTGTCTATTCACTGATATAGGTGTCACTGTCTTTAGAAGAAGTGATGATTCAATAGCATTTAAGGGAGTGTTAGAAGGGTCAGCTATACTTGGTAGATTTTGATAGAGCTGAACTCGACACTTGCTTAATTGCTAAGACTAACATGGGTTGGCTCTGGCACCGCCGACTAGCTCATGTTGGGATGAAGAATCTTCATAAGCTTCTAAAGGGAGAACACATTTTAGGACTAACAAATGTTCATTTTGAGAAAGATAGGATTTGTAGCGCATGCCAAGCAGGAAAGCAAGTTGGCTCTCATCATCCGCATAAGAACATAATGACGACCGACAGGCCACTGGAGCTCCTGCACATGGATCTATTCGGCCCAATAGCCTACATAAGCATCGGCGGGAGTAAGTACTGTCTAGTTATTGTGGATGATTATTCTCGCTTCACTTGGGTATTCTTTTTACAGGAAAAATCTCAAACCCAAGAAACCTTAAAGGGATTCTTGAGACGGGCTCAAAATGAGTTCGGCTTAAGGATCAAGAAAATTAGAAGCGACAACGGGACGGAGTTCAAGAACTCTCAAATCGAAGGCTTCCTTGAGGAGGAGGGAATCAAGCATGAGTTCTCTTCTCCCTACACACCTCAACAAAATGGTGTAGTGGAGAGGAAGAATAGAACTCTATTGGACATGGCAAGGACCATGCTTGATGAGTACAAGACTTCGGATCGGTTTTGGGCCGAGGCGGTCAACACCGCTTGCTACGCCATCAACTGGTTATATCTTCACCGAATCCTCAAGAAGACATCGTATGAACTCCTAACCGGTAAAAAGCCCAACATTTCATATTTTAGAGTCTTTGGTAGCAAATGCTTTATTCTAGTTAAAAGAGGTAGAAAATCTGAATTTGCTCCTAAGACTGTAGAAGGCTTTTTACTTGGTTATGACTCAAACACAAGGGCATATAGGGTCTTTAACAAGTCCACCAGACTAGTTGAAGTCTCATGTGACGTTGTGTTTGATGAAACTAACGGCTCTCAAGTAGAGCATGTTGATCTTGATGAGATAGGTGATGACGAGGCTCCGTGCATCGCGTTAAGGAACATGTCCATCGGGGATGTGTGTCCTAAGGAAACCAAAGAGCCTCCAAACACACAAGATCAACCATCCTCCTCCACGCAAGCATCTCCACCAACTCAAAATGAGGATGAAGCTCAAGTTGATGAAGTAGAAGATCAAGCAAATGAGCCACCTCAAGATGATGGCAATGATCAAGGGGGAGATGCAAATGAGGAAGACAAGGAGGATGAAGAGCAAAGGCCGCCACACCCAAGAGTCCACCAAGCAATCCATTGAGATCACCCCGTCGACACCATCCTCGGCGACATTCATAAGGGGGTAACCACTAGATCTCGTGTTGCACACTTTTGCGAACATTACTCGTTTGTTTCCTCTATTGAGCCACACAGGGTAGAGGAAGCACTTCAAGATTCGGATTGGGTGGTGGCAATGCAAGAGGAACTCAACAACTTCACTAGGAATGAGGTATGGCATTTAGTTCCACGTCCTAACCAAAATGTTGTAGGAACCAAATGGGTCTTCCGCAACAAGCAAGATGAGCATGGTGTGGTGACAAGGAACAAAGCTCGACTTATGGCCAAGGGATACTCCCAAGTCGAAGGTTTGGATTTCGGTGAAACCTATGCACCCGTAGCTAGGCTTGAGTCAATTCGAATATTATTGGCCTATGCTACTTACCATGGCTTTAAGCTTTATCAAATGGACGTGAAAAGTGCCTTCCTCAATGGACCAATCAAGGAAGAGGTCTATGTTGAGCAACCTCCCGGCTTTGAAGAGAGTGAGTATCCTAACCATGTCTATAAGCTCTCTAAGGCGCTTTATGGGCTCAAGCAAGCCCCAAGAGCATGGTATGAATGCCTTAGAGATTTCCTTATTGCAAATGGCTTCAAAGTCGGAAAGGCCGATCCCACACTCTTTACTAAAACTCTTGAAAATGACTTGTTTGTATGCCAAATTTATGTTGATGATATTATATTTGGGTCTACTAATGAGTCTACATGTGAAGAGTTTAGTAGGATCATGACACAGAAGTTCGAGATGTCTATGATGGGGGAGTTGAAGTATTTTCTAGGATTCCAAGTCAAACAACTCCAAGAGGGCACCTTCATCAGCCAAACGAAGTACACTCAAGACATTCTAACCAAGTTTGGGATGAAGGATGCCAAACCCATCAAGACACCCATGGGAACTAATGGGCATCTCGACCTCGACACGGGAGGTAAGTCCGTGGATCAAAAGGTATACCGGTCGATGATAGGTTCTTTACTCTATTTATGTGCATCTCGACCGGATATTATGCTTTCCGTATGCATGTGTGCAAGATTCCAAGCCGACCCTAAGGAAGCTCACCTTACGGCAGTAAAACGAATCTTGAGATATTTGGCTTATACTCCTAAGTTTGGGCTTTGGTATCCTTGGGGATCCACATTTGATTTGATTGGTTATTCGGATGCCGATTGGGCGGGGTGTAAAATCAATTGGAAGAGCACATCGGGGACTTGCCAGTTCTTGGGAAGATCCTTGGTGTCTTGGGCTTCAAAGAAGCAAAATTCGGTCGCTCTTTCCACCGCCGAAGCCGAGTATATTGCCGCAGGCCATTGTTGCGCGCAATTGCTTTGGATGAGGCAAACCCTGCGGGACTACGGTTACAAATTAACCAAAGTTCCTTTGCTATGTGATAATGAGAGTGCAATCAAAATGGCCGACAATCCCGTCGAGCATAGCCGCACTAAACACATAGCCATTCGGTATCACTTTTTGAGGGATCACCAACAAAAGGGAGATATCGAGATTTCTTACATTAATACTAAAGATCAATTAGCCGATATCTTTACCAAGCCTCTTGATGAACAATCTTTTAACAAACTTAGGCATGAGCTCAATATTCTTGATTCGCGCAATTTCTTTTGCTAGCTTGCACATATAGCTCATTTTATATACCTTTGATCATGTCTCTTTCATATGCTATGACTAATGTGTTTTCAAGTCTATTTCAAACCAAGTCATAGGTGTATTGAAAGGGAATTGGAGTCTTCGGCGAAGACAAAGGCTTCCACTACGTAACTCATCCTTCGCCGTCGCTCCAAGCAACTCTCCGTTCAAGGGGGAGAAAACTTGAGCACCAAGCAAAAGGACTTCGTCTTTGGTATAATCTTAACTCATTTATTTATGACCAAAGGGGAACAAAGCACTTCGAGGGCTCTAATGATTCCGTTTTTGGCGATTCATGCCAAAGGGGGAGAAAGTAAGAGCCCAAAGCAAAAGGACCGCACCACCACCAATTTCAAAAACTTAACTTAAGTGTTGAATATTTTCAATTGGTATCCTATTGTGTTCAAAAGGGGGAGAAAGTAGTATTTCAAAATGATACATCAAAACCCTCTTGAACACTAAGAGGAGAATCTCATTTAGGGGGAGTTTTGTTTAGTCAAAGGAAAAGCATTTGAAACAGGGGGAGAAAATTTCAAATCTTGAAAATGCTTCTCAAAATCTTATTCATTTGCCTTTGACTATTTGCAAAAGAACTTTGAAAAGATTTACAAAAGATTTTGCAAAAACAAAACATGTGGTGCAAGCGTGGTCCAAAATGTTAAAAATGAAGAAACAATCCATGCATATCTTGTAAGCATTTATATTGGCTCAATTCCAAGCAACCTTTGCACTTACATTATGCAAACTAGTTCAATTATGCACTTCTACATTTGCTTTGGTTTGTGTTGGCATCAATCACCAAAAAGGGGGAGATTGAAAGGGAATTAGGCTTACACCTAGTTCCTATATAATTTTGGTGGTTGAATTGCCCAACACAAACAATTGGACTGACTAGTTTTGCTCTAGATTATATGTTCTACAGGTGCCAAAGGTTCATCTATAACCATACTAAATCGACTGTCCGAAATACCGTAGATTATTCCGGACAGGAGAAGCTTTTTGGAAAAACAGGCCAAGCGCGGACTGTCCGGGCCCTTGCGGCGGACCGTCCGCGACACAAGGATGTCACTCGGCCAGAACCAATGCAAAAATCGAAGTCTACACTATGGACTGTCCGGAGGAAAAGCAAAGACCGTCCGAGCCCTTGCGCGGACCGTCCGGCCTCTGGCGCGGACCGTCCGGTAGGTGAGAAACCGAAAAACCCGAAGGTGACGGGTTCGGAGAAATGAATTATAGCGGGTTCGCGGACCGTCCGGGCCAGGATCGCGGACCGTCCGCGACTGCGTCTGTCTGACATCTGACAACGCATTAAATGCAATATAGCCGTTGATATAGCCGTTACTGCTGACCGTTGCATTTTCAGCCGTTGATCTACTGGGGCGGACCGTCCGGACCTGGCACGAGGACCGTCCGCGCTCAGCAGAATGGAGCAACGGCTAGGAAGTGATTGGTGGCTATAAATACAACCCCAACCACCTCCATTCACTTCATCCAAGCATTCCAACCTTCAACATTCAATACAAGAGCTAGCATTCCATTCCAAGACACATTCAAAGCCTCCATCTCTCCAAGTTTCACAATTGAGAAAAGAGATCATTAGTGATTAGTGACTTGAAAGAGAAAGTGATCCGTGTGTTATTCGTCGCTCTTGTCGCTTGGCCTTTTTGCAATCGTGCTTTCTTGATTCTTTCATTACGATCAAGCACTCACTTGTAATCGAGGCAAGAGGCACCAATTGTGTGGTGGCCCTTGTGGGAACTTTGTGTTCCAAGTGATTGAGAAGAGAAAGCTCACTCGATCCGTGGGATCGTTTGAGAGAGGGAAGGGTTGAAAGAGACCCGGCCTTTGTGGCCTCCTCAACGGGGAGTAGGTTTGCAAGAACCGAACCTCGGTAAAACAAATCCGCGTGTCACACTCTTCATTTGCTTGCGATTTGTTTTCCACCCTCTCTCGCGGACTCGTTTCTTTATTACTAACGCTAACCCGGCTTGTAGTTGTGTTTATATTTGTAAATTTCAGTTTCGCCCTATTCACCCCCCCTCTAGGCGACTTTCAATTGGTATCAAAGCTCAGTGCTTCATTAGAGCCTAACCGCTCGAAGTGATGTCGGGAGATCACGCCAAGAAGGAGATGGAGACCGGCGAAAAGCCCACTACAAGCCACGGGAGCACTTCATCGGAAGAGTCCCGCACCAAAAGGAGGGAGAAGAAGAAGAGCTCCTCCAACAAAGGGAAGGAGAAGAAATCTTCTTCTCACCACAAAGAGAAGAAGGAAAAATCTTCTTCCCACAAGCCGCATCGAAGCGGGGACAAGCAAAAGAGGATGAGGAAAGTGGTCTACTACGAGACCGACACTTCATCAACATCAACCTCCGACTCCGATGCGCCCTCCGTAACTTCTAAACGCCAAGAGCGTAAGAAGTTTAGTAAGATCCCCCTACACTATTCTCGCATTTCTAAACATGCACCTCTACTTTCCGTCCCATTAGGCAAACCACCAACTTTTGATGGTGAAGATTATGCTAGGTGGAGTGATTTAATGAGATTTCATCTAACCTCACTCCACAAAAGTATATGAGATGTTGTTGAGTTTGGTGCACAGGTACCGTCAGTAGGGGATAAAGACTATGACGAGGATGAGGTGGCCCAAATCGAGCACTTCAACTCTCAAGCGACAACAATACTCCTCGCCTCTTTGAGTAGAGAGGAGTATAACAAAGTTCAAGGGTTGAAGAGCGCCAAGGAGGTTTGGGATGTGCTCAAAACCGCGCACGAGGGAGACGAGCTCACCAAGATCACCAAGCGGGAAACGATCGAGGGGGAGCTCGGTCGGTTCTGGCTTCGCAAAGGGGAGGAGCCACAACATATGTACAACCGGCTCAAGACCTTGGTGAACCAAGTGCGCAACCTCGGGAGCGTAAAGTGGGATGACCACGAGGTGGTTAAGGTTATTCTAAGATCTCTTATTTTCCTTAACCCTACTCAAGTTCAATTAATTCATGGTAATCGTAGATATACTAAAATGACCCCCGAGGAAGTTATCGGGCATTTTGTAAGTTTTGAGTGCATGGTCGAAGGCTCAAGGAAGATCAACGAGCTTGATGATCCATCTACATCCGAAGCTCAACCCGTCGCATTCAAAGCGACGGAAGAAAAGAAGGAGGAGTCTACACCAAATCGACAACCAATAGACGCCTCCAAGCTTGACAATGAAGAAATGGCGCTAGTCATCAAGAGCTTCCGCCAAATCCTCAAACAGAGGAGGGGGAAAGACTACAAGTCCCGCTCCAAGAAGGTTTGCTACAAATGTGGTAAGCCCGGTCATTTTATTGCTAAATGTCCTATATCAAGTGACAGTGACCGAGGCAACGACAAGAAAGGGAGAAGAAAGGAGAAGAAGAGGTACTACAAGAAGAAGGGCGGAGATGCCCATGTTTGTCGGGAGTGGGATTCCGACGAAAGCTCAAGCGACTCCTCCGACGACGAGGACGCCGCCAACATCGCCGTCACCAAGGGACTTCTCTTCCCAAACGTCGGCCACAAGTGCCTCATGGCAAAGGACGGCAAAAAGAAGGTAAAATCCAAATCATCCACTAAATATGAGTCTTCTAGTGATGATAATGCTAGTGATGAGGAGGATAACTTGCGCTCTCTTTTTGCCAACCTCAACATGCAACAAAAAGAAAAATTTAATGAATTGATTAGTGCCATTCATGAAAAGGATGATCTCTTGGACACCCAAGAGGACTTCCTTATTAAAGAAAATAAGAAGCATGTTAAGGTTAAAAATGCTTATGCTCTAGAAGTAGAAAAATGTGAAAAATTATCTAGTGAGCTAAGCACTTGCCGTGAGATGATTGACAACCTTAGGAATGAAAATGCTAGTTTAAATAAGGTTGATTCACATGTTTGCAATGTTTCAATTCCCAATCCTAGAGATAATAATGATGATTTGCTTGCTAGGATTGATGAATTAAACATTTCCCTTGCTAGCCTTAGAGATGAAAATAAAAAATTGCTTGCTAAGGCTAAAGATTTTGATGTTTGCAAAATTACAATTTCCGATCTTAGAGATAAGAATGATATACTTCATGCTAAGATTGTTGAACTTAATTCTTGCAAACCCTCTACATCTACCATTGAGCATGTCACTATTTGCACTAGATGTAGAGATATTGATGTAGATGCTATTCATGATCACATGATTTTAATTAAACAACAAAATGATCATATAGCTAAATTAGATGCTAAAATTGCCGAGCACAACCTAGAAAATGAGAAATTTAAATTTGCTCGTAGCATGCTTTATAATGGGAGACGCCCTGGCATCAAGGATGGCATTGGCTTCCAAAGGGGAGACAATGTCAAACTTAATGCCCCTCCTAAAAGATTGTCCAATTTTGTTAAGGGCAAGGCTCCCATGCCTCAGGATAACGAGGGTTACATTTTATACCCTGCCGGTTATCCCGAGGACAAAATTAGAAAAATTCATTCTAGGAAGTCTCACTCTGGTTCTAACCATGCTTTTATGTATAAGAGTGAGACATCTAGCTCTAGGCAACCAACCCGTGCTAGGTTGTCTAGAAAGAAAACTCCTAGTGCATCAAATGATCAAAACATTTCCTTTAAAACTTTTGATGCATCTTATGTTTTAACTAACAAATCCGGCAAGGTAGTTGCCAAATATGTTGGGGGCAAGCACAAGGGGTCAAAGACTTGTGTTTGGGTACCCAAAGTTCTTGTGTCTAATGCCAAAGGACCCAAAACCATTTGGGTACCTAAAGATAAGAACTAAACGTGTTTTGTAGGTTTATGCATCCGGGGGCTCAAGTTGGATACTCGACAGCGGGTGCACGAACCACATGACTGGGGAGAAGAAAATGTTCTCCTCCTATGAGAAAAACCAAGATCCCCAACGAGCTATCACATTCGGGGATGGAAATCAAGGTTTGGTCAAAGGTTTGGGTAAAATTGCTATATCTCCGGACCATTCCATTTCCAATGTTTTTCTTGTTGATTCCTTAGATTACAACTTGCTTTCTGTTTCCCAATTATGTCAAATGGGCTACAACTGTCTATTCACTGATATAGGTGTCACTGTCTTTAGAAGAAGTGATGATTCAATAGCATTTAAAGGAGTGTTAGAAGGGTCAGCTATACTTGGTAGATTTTGATAGAGCTGAACTCGACACTTGCTTAATTGCTAAGACTAACATGGGTTGGCTCTGGCACCGCCGACTAGCTCATGTTGGGATGAAGAATCTTCATAAGCTTCTAAAGGGAGAACACATTTTAGGACTAACAAATGTTCATTTTGAGAAAGATAGGATTTGTAGCGCATGCCAAGCAGGAAAGCAAGTTGGCTCTCATCATCCGCATAAGAACATAATGACGACCGACAGGCCACTGGAGCTCCTGCACATGGATCTATTCGGCCCAATAGCCTACATAAGCATCGGCGGGAGTAAGTACTGTCTAGTTATTGTGGATGATTATTCTCGCTTCACTTGGGTATTCTTTTTACAGGAAAAATCTCAAACCCAAGAAACCTTAAAGGGATTCTTGAGACGGGCTCAAAATGAGTTCGGCTTAAGGATCAAGAAAATTAGAAGCGACAACGGGACGGAGTTCAAGAACTCTCAAATCGAAGGCTTCCTTGAGGAGGAGGGAATCAGGCATGAGTTCTCATCTCCCTACACACCTCAACAAAATGGTGTAGTGGAGAGGAAGAATAGAACTCTATTGGACATGGCAAGGACCATGCTTGATGAGTACAAGACTTCAGATCGGTTTTGGGCCGAGGCGGTCAACACCGCTTGCTACGCCATCAACCGGTTATATCTTCACCGAATCCTCAAGAAGACATCGTATGAACTCCTAACCGGTAAAAAGCCCAACATTTCATATTTTAGAGTCTTTGGTAGCAAATGCTTTATTCTAGTTAAAAGAGGTAGAAAATCTAAATTTGCTCCTAAGACTGTAGAAGGCTTTTTACTTGGTTATGACTCAAACACAAGGGCATATAGGGTCTTTAACAAGTCCACCGGACTAGTTGAAGTCTCATGTGACGTTGTGTTTGATGAAACTAACGGCTCTCAAGTAGAGCATGTTGATCTTGATGAGATAGGTGATGACGAGGCTCCGTGCATCGCGTTAAGGAACATGTCCATCGGGGATGTGTGTCCTAAGGAATCCAAAGAGCCTCCAAACACACAAGATCAACCATCCTCCTCCACGCAAGCATCTCCACCAACTCAAAATGAGGATGAAGCTCAAGTTGATGAAGTAGAAGATCAAGCAAATGAGCCACCTCAAGATGATGGCAATGATCAAGGGGGAGATGCAAATGAGGAAGACAAGGAGGATGAAGAGCAAAGGCCGCCACACCCAAGAGTCCACCAAGTAATCCAACGAGATCACCCCGTCGACACCATCCTCGGCGACATTCATAAGGGGGTAACCACTAGATCTCGTGTTGCACACTTTTGCGAACATTACTCGTTTGTTTCCTCTATTGAGCCACATAGGGTAGAGGAAGCACTTCAAGATTCGGATTGGGTGGTGGCAATGCAAGAGGAACTCAACAACTTCACTAGGAATGAGGTATGGCATTTAGTTCCATGTCCTAACCAAAATGTTGTAGGAACCAAATGGGTCTTCCGCAACAAGCAAGATGAGCATGGTGTGGTGACAAGGAACAAAGCTCGACTTGTGGCCAAGGGATACTCCCAAGTCGAAGGTTTGGATTTCGGTGAAACCTATGCACCCATAGCTAGGCTTGAGTCAATTCGAATATTATTGGCCTATGCTACTTACCATGGCTTTAAGCTTTATCAAATGGACGTGAAAAGTGCCTTCCTCAATGGACCAATCAAGGAAGAGGTCTATGTTGAGCAACCTCCCGGCTTTGAAGACAGTGAGTATCCTAACCATGTCTATAAGCTCTCTAAGGCGCTTTATGGGCTCAAGCAAGCCCCAAGAGCATGGTATGAATGCCTTAGAGATTTCCTTATTGCAAATGGCTTCAAAGTCGGAAAGGCCGATCCCACACTCTTTACTAAAACTCTTGAAAATGACTTGTTTGTATGCCAAATTTATGTTGATGATATTATATTTGGGTCTACTAATGAGTCTACATGTGAAGAGTTTAGTAGGATCATGACACAGAAGTTCGAGATGTCTATGATGGGGGAGTTGAAGTATTTTCTAGGATTCCAAGTCAAACAACTCCAAGAGGGCACCTTCATCAGCCAAACGAAGTACACTCAAGACATTCTAACCAAGTTTGGGATGAAGGATGCCAAACCCATCAAGACACCCATGGGAACTAATGGGCATCTCGACCTCGACACGGGAGGTAAGTCCGTGGATCAAAAGGTATACCGGTCGATGATAGGTTCTTTACTCTATTTATGTGCATCTCGACCGGATATTATGCTTTCCGTATGCATGTGTGCAAGATTCCAAGCCGACCCTAAGGAAGCTCACCTTACGGCCGTAAAACGAATCTTGAGATATTTGGCTTATACTCCTAAGTTTGGGCTTTGGTATCCTTGGGGATCCACATTTGATTTGATTGGTTATTTGGATGCCGATTGGGCGGGGTGTAAAATCAATAGGAAGAGCACATCGGGGACTTGCCAGTTCTTGGGAAGATCCTTGGTGTCTTGGGCTTCAAAGAAGCAAAATTCGGTCGCTCTTTCCACCGCCGAAGCCGAGTATATTGCCGCAGGCCATTGTTGCGCGCAATTGCTTTGGATGAGGCAAACCCTGCGGGACTACGGTTACAAATTAACCAAAGTTCCTTTGCTATGTGATAATGAGAGTGCAATCAAAATGGCCGACAATCCCGTCGAGCATAGCCGCACTAAACACATAGCCATTCGGTATCACTTTTTGAGGGATCACCAACAAAAGGGAGATATCGAGATTTCTTACATTAATACTAAAGATCAATTAGCCGATATCTTTACCAAGCCTCTTGATGAACAATCTTTTAACAAACTTAGGCATGAGCTCAATATTCTTGATTCGCGCAATTTCTTTTGCTAGCTTGCACATATAGCTCATTTTATATACCTTTGATCATGTCTCTTTCATATGCTATGACTAATGTGTTTTCAAGTCTATTTCAAACCAAGTCATAGGTGTATTGAAAGGGAATTGGAGTCTACGGCGAAGACAAAGGCTTCCACTACGTAACTCATCCTTCGCCGTCGCTCCAAGCAACTCTCCGTTCAAGGGGGAGAAAACTTGAGCACCAAGCAAAAGGACTTCGTCTTTGGTATAATCTTAACTCATTTATTTATGACCAAAGGGGAAGAAAGCACTTCGAGGGCTCTAATGATTCCGTTTTTGGCGATTCATGCCAAAGGGGGAGAAAGTAAGAGCCCAAAGCAAAAGGACCGCACCACCACCAATTTCAAAAACTTAACTTAAGTGTTGAATATTTTCAATTGGTATCCTATTGTGTTCAAAAGGGGGAGAAAGTAGTATTTCAAAATGATACATCAAAACCCTCTTGAACACTAAGAGGAGAATCTCATTTAGGGGGAGTTTTGTTTAGTCAAAGGAAAAGCATTTGAAACAGGGGGAGAAAATTTCAAATCTTGAAAATGCTTCTCAAAATCTTATTCATTTGCCTTTGACTATTTGCAAAAGAACTTTGAAAAGATTTACAAAAGATTTTGCAAAAGCAAAACATGTGGTGCAAGCGTGGTCCAAAATGTTAAAAATGAAGAAACAATCCATGCATATCTTGTAAGCATTTATATTGGCTCAATTCCAAGCAACCTTTGCACTTACATTATGCAAACTAGTTCAATTATGCACTTCTACATTTGTTTTGGTTTGTGTTGGCATCAATCACCAAAAAGGGTGAGATTGAAAGGGAATTAGGCTTACACCTAGTTCCTATATAATTTTGGTGGTTGAATTGCCCAACACAAACAATTGGACTGACTAGTTTTGCTCTAGATTATATGTTCTACAGGTGCCAAAGGTTCATCTATAACCATACTAAATCGACTGTCCGAAATACCGTAGATTATTCCGGACAGGAGAAGCTTTTTGGAAAAACAGGCCAAGCGCGGACTGTCCGGGCCCTTGCGGCGGACCGTCCGCGACACAAGGATGTCACTCGGCTAGAACCAATGCAAAAATCAAAGTCTACACTATGGACTGTCCGGAGGAA
Organism: Zea luxurians; assembly: GCA_029449295.1. Lineage (NCBI taxonomy): Eukaryota > Viridiplantae > Streptophyta > Magnoliopsida > Poales > Poaceae > Zea > Zea luxurians. Next base: position 11,277 of record JAOPSE010002478.1, on the reverse strand, counting down.
AAGCAAAGACCGTCCGAGCCCTTGCGCGGACCGTCCGGCCTCTGGCGCGGACCGTCCGGTAGGTGAGAAACCGAAAAACCCGAAGGTGACGGGTTCGGAGAAATGAATTATAGCAGGTTCGCGGACCGTCCGGGCTAGGATCGCGGACCGTCCGCGACTGGGTCTGTCTGACATCTGACAACGCATTAAATGCAATATAGCCGTTGATATAGCCGTTACTGCTGACCGTTGCATTTTCAGCCGTTGATCTACTGGGGCGGACCGTCCGGACCTGGCACGCGGACCGTCCGTGCTCAGCAGAATGGAGCAACGGCTAGGAAGTGGTTGGTGGCTATAAATACAACCCCAACCACCTCCATTCACTTCATCCAAGCATTCCAACCTTCAACATTCAATACAAGAGCTAGCATTCCATTCAAAGACACATTCAAAGCCTCCATCTCTCCAAGTTTCACAATTGAGAAAAGAGATCATTAGTGATTAGTGACTTGAGAGAGAAAGTGATCCGTGTGTTATTCGTCGCTCTTGTCGCTTGGCCTTTTTGCAATCGTGCTTTCTTGATTCTTTCATTACGATCAAGCACTCACTTGTAATCGAGGCAAGAGGCACCAATTGTGTGGTGGCCCTTGTGGGAACTTTGTGTTCCAAGTGATTGAGAAGAGAAAGCTCACTCGATCCGTGGGATCGTTTGAGAGAGGGAAGGGTTGAAAGAGACCCGGCCTTTGTGGCCTCCTCAACGGGGAGTAGGTTTGCAAGAACCGAACCTCGGTAAAACAAATCCGCGTGTCACACTCTTCATTTGCTTGCGATTTGTTTTCCACCCTCTCTCGCGGACTCGTTTCTTTATTACTAACGCTAACCCGGCTTGTAGTTGTGTTTATATTTGTAAATTTCAGTTTCGCCCTATTCACCCCCCTCTAGGCGACTTTCAATTGGTATCAAAGCTCGGTGCTTCATTAGAGCCTAACCGCTCGAAGTGATGTCGGGAGATCACGCCAAGAAGGAGATGGAGACCGGCGAAAAGCCCACTACAAGCCACGGGAGCACTTCATCGGAAGAGTCCCGCACCAAAAGGAGGGAGAAGAAGAAGAGCTCCTCCAACAAAGGGAAGGAGAAGAAATCTTCTTCTCACCACAAAGAGAAGAAGGAAAAATCTTCTTCCCACAAGCCGCATCGAAGCGGGGACAAGCAAAAGAGGATGAGGAAAGTGGTCTACTACGAGACCGACACTTCATCAACATCAACCTCCGACTCCGATGCGCCCTCCGTAACTTCTAAACGCCAAGAGCGTAAGAAGTTTAGTAAGATCCCCCTACACTATTCTCGCATTTCTAAACATGCACCTCTACTTTCCGTCCCATTAGGCAAACCACCAACTTTTGATGGTGAAGATTATGCTAGGTGGAGTGATTTAATGAGATTTCATCTAACCTCACTCCACAAAAGTATATGAGATGTTGTTGAGTTTGGTGCACAGGTACCGTCAGTAGGGGATAAAGACTATGACGAGGATGAGGTGGCCCAAATCGAGCACTTCAACTCTCAAGCGACAACAATACTCCTCGCCTCTTTGAGTAGAGAGGAGTATAACAAAGTTCAAGGGTTGAAGAGCGTCAAGGAGGTTTGGGATGTGCTCAAAACCGCGCACGAGGGAGACGAGCTCACCAAGATCACCAAGCGGGAAACGATCGAGGGGGAGCTCGGTCGGTTCCGGCTTCGCAAAGGGGAGGAGCCACAACATATGTACAACCGGCTCAAGACCTTGGTGAACCAAGTGCGCAACCTCGAGAGCGTAAAGTGGGATGACCACGAGGTGGTTAAGGTTATTCTAAGATCTCTTATTTTCCTTAACCCTACTCAAGTTCAATTAATTCATGGTAATCGTAGATATACTAAAATGACCCCCGAGGAAGTTATCGGGCATTTTGTAAGTTTTGAGTGCATGGTCGAAGGCTCAAGGAAGATCAACGAGCTTGATGATCCATCTACATCCGAAGCTCAACCCGTCGCATTCAAAGCGACGGAAGAAAAGAAGGAGGAGTCTACACCAAATCGACAACCAATAGACGCCTCCAAGCTTGACAATGAAGAAATGGCGCTAGTCATCAAGAGCTTCCGCCAAATCCTCAAACAGAGGAGGGGGAAAGACTACAAGTCCCGCTCCAAGAAGGTTTGCTACAAATGTGGTAAGCCCGGTCATTTTATTGCTAAATGTCCTATATCAAGTGACAGTGACCGAGGCAACGACAAGAAAGGGAGAAGAAAGGAGAAGAAGAGGTACTACAAGAAGAAGGGCGGAGATGCCCATGTTTGTCGGGAGTGGGATTCCGACGAAAGCTCAAGCGACTCCTCCGACGACGAGGACGCCGCCAACATCGCCGTCACCAAGGGACTTCTCTTCCCAAACGTCGGCCACAAGTGCCTCATGGCAAAGGACGGCAAAAAGAAGGTAAAATCCAAATCATCCACTAAATATGAGTCTTCTAGTGATGATAATGCTAGTGATGAGGAGGATAACTTGCGCTCTCTTTTTGCCAACCTCAACATGCAACAAAAAGAAAAACTTAATGAATTGATTAGTGCCATTCATGAAAAGGATGATCTCTTGGACACCCAAGAGGACTTCCTTATTAAAGAAAATAAGAAGCATGTTAAGGTTAAAAATGCTTATGCTCTAGAAGTAGAAAAATGTGAAAAATTATCTAGTGAGCTAAGCACTTGCCGTGAGATGATTGACAACCTTAGGAATGAAAATGCTAGTTTAAATAAGGTTGATTCACATGTTTGCAATGTTTCAATTCCCAATCCTAGAGATAATAATGATGATTTGCTTGCTAGGATTGATGAATTAAACATTTCCCTTGCTAGCCTTAGAGATGAAAATAAAAAATTGCTTGCTAAGGCTAAAGATTTTGATGTTTGCAAAATTACAATTTCCGATCTTAGAGATAAGAATGATATACTTCATGCTAAGATTGTTGAACTTAATTCTTGCAAACCCTCTACATCTACCATTGAGCATGTCACTATTTGCACTAGATGTAGAGATATTGATGTAGATGCTATTCATGATCACATGATTTTAATTAAACAACAAAATGATCATATAGCTAAATTAGATGCTAAAATTGCCGAGCACAACCTAGAAAATGAGAAATTTAAATTTGCTCGTAGCATGCTTTATAATGGGAGACGCCCTGGCATCAAGGATGGCATTGGCTTCCAAAGGGGAGACAATGTCAAACTTAATGCCCCTCCTAAAAGATTGTCCAATTTTGTTAAGGGCAAGGCTCCCATGCCTCAGGATAACGAGGGTTACATTTTATACCCTGCCGGTTATCCCGAGGACAAAATTAGAAAAATTCATTCTAGGAAGTCTCACTCTGGTTCTAACCATGCTTTTATGTATAAGAGTGAGACATCTAGCTCTAGGCAACCAACCCGTGCTAGGTTGTCTAGAAAGAAAACTCCTAGTGCATCAAATGATCAAAACATTTCCTTTAAAACTTTTGATGCATCTTATGTTTTAACTAACAAATCCGGCAAGGTAGTTGCCAAATATGTTGGGGGCAAGCACAAGGGGTCAAAGACTTGTGTTTGGGTACCCAAAGTTCTTGTGTCTAATGCCAAAGGACCCAAAACCATTTGGGTACCTAAAGTCAAGAACTAAACGTGTTTTGTACGTTTATGCATCCGGGGGCTCAAGTTGGATACTCGACAGCGGGTGCACGAACTCACATGACAGGGGAGAAGAAAATGTTCTCCTCCTATGAGAAAAACCAAGATCCCCAACGAGCTATCACAATCGGGGATGGAAATCAAGGTTTGGTCAAAGGTTTGGGTAAAATTGCTATATCTCCGGACCATTCCATTTCCAATGTTTTTCTTGTTGATTCCTTAGATTACAACTTGCTTTCTGTTTCCCAATTATGTCAAATGGGCTACAACTGTCTATTCACTGATATAGGTGTCACTGTCTTTAGAAGAAGTGATGATTCAATAGCATTTAAAGGAGTGTTAGAAGGGTCAGCTATACTTGGTAGATTTTGATAGAGCTGAACTCGACACTTGCTTAATTGCTAAGACTAACATGGGTTGGCTCTGGCACCGCCGACTAGCTCATGTTGGGATGAAGAATCTTCATAAGCTTCTAAAGGGAGAACACATTTTAGGACTAACAAATGTTCATTTTGAGAAAGATAGGATTTGTAGCGCATGCCAAGCAGGAAAGCAAGTTGGCTCTCATCATCCGCATAAGAACATAATGACGACCGACAGGCCACTGGAGCTCCTGCACATGGATCTATTCGGCCCAATAGCCTACATAAGCATCGGCGGGAGTAAGTACTGTCTAGTTATTGTGGATGATTATTCTCGCTTCACTTGGGTATTCTTTTTACAGGAAAAATCTCAAACCCAAGAAACCTTAAAGGGATTCTTGAGACGGGCTCAAAATGAGTTCAGGCTTAAGGATCAAGAAAATTAGAAGCGACAACGGGACGGAGTTGAAGAACTCTCAAATCGAAGGCTTCCTTGAGGAGGAGGGAATCAGGCATGAGTTCTCTTCTCCCTACACACCTCAACAAAATGGTGTAGTGGAGAGGAAGAATAGAACTCTATTGGACATGGCAAGGACCATGCTTGATGAGTACAAGACTTCAGATCGGTTTTGGGCCGAGGCGGTCAACACCGCTTGCTACGCCATCAACCGGTTATATCTTCACCGAATCCTCAAGAAGACATCGTATAAACTCCTAACCGGTAAAAAGCCCAACATTTCATATTTTAGAGTCTTGGTAGCAAATGCTTTATTCTAGTTAAAAGAGGTAGAAAATCTAAATTTGCTCCTAAGACTGTAGAAGGCTTTTTACTTGGTTATGACTCAAACACAAGGGCATATAGGGTCTTTAACAAGTCCACCGGACTAGTTGAAGTCTCATGTGACGTTTTGTTTGATGAAACTAACGGCTCTCAAGTAGAGCATGTTGATCTTGATGAGATAGGTGATGACGAGGCTCCGTGCATCGCGTTAAGGAACATGTCCATCGGGGATGTGTGTCCTAAGGAATCCAAAGAGCCTCCAAACACACAAGATCAACCATCCTCCTCCACGCAAGCATCTCCACCAACTCAAAATGAGGATGAAGCTCAAGTTGATGAAGTAGAAGATCAAGCAAATGAGCCACCTCAAGATGATGGCAATGATCAAGGGGGAGATGCAAATGAGGAAGACAAGGAGGATGAAGAGCAAAGGCCGCCACACCCAAGAGTCCACCAAGCAATCCAACGAGATCACCCCGTCGACACCATCCTCGGCGACATTCATAAGGGGGTAACCACTAGATCTCGTGTTGCACACTTTTGCGAACATTACTCGTTTGTTTCCTCTATTGAGCCACATAGGGTAGAGGAAGCACTTCAAGATTCGGATTGGGTGGTGGCAATGCAAGAGGAACTCAACAACTTCACTAGGAATGAGGTATGGCATTTAGTTCCACGTCCTAACCAAAATGTTGTAGGAACCAAATGGGTCTTCCGCAACAAGCAAGATGAGCATGGTGTGGTGACAAGGAACAAAGCTCGACTTGTGGCCAAGGGATACTCCCAAGTCGAAGGTTTGGATTTCGGTGAAACCTATGCACCCGTAGCTAGGCTTGAGTCAATTCGAATATTATTGGCCTATGCTACTTACCATGGCTTTAAGCTTTATCAAATGGACGTGAAAAGTGCCTTCCTCAATGGACCAATCAAGGAAGAGGTCTATGTTGAGCAACCTCCCGGCTTTTGAAGACAGTGAGTATCCTAACCATGTCTATAAGCTCTCTAAGGCGCTTTATGGGCTCAAGCAAGCCCCAAGAGCATGGTATGAATGCCTTAGAGATTTCCTTATTGCAAATGGCTTCAAAGTCGGAAAGGCCGATCCCACACTCTTTACTAAAACTCTTGAAAATGACTTGTTTGTATGCCAAATTTATGTTGATGATATTATATTTGGGTCTACTAATGAGTCTACATGTGAAGAGTTTAGTAGGATCATGACACAGAAGTTCGAGATGTCTATGATGGGGGAGTTGAAGTATTTTCTAGGATTCCAAGTCAAACAACTCCAAGAGGGCACCTTCATCAGCCAAACGAAGTACACTCAAGACATTCTAACCAAGTTTGGGATGAAGGATGCCAAAACCCATCAAGACACCCATGGGAAACTAATGGGCATCTCGACCTCGACACGGGAGGTAAGTCCGTGGATCAAAAGGTATACCGGTCGATGATAGGTTCTTTACTCTATTTATGTGCATCTCGACCGGATATTATGCTTTCCGTATGCATGTGTGCAAGATTCCAAGCCGACCCTAAGGAAGCTCACCTTACGGCCGTAAAACGAATCTTGAGATATTTGGCTTATACTCCTAAGTTTGGGCTTTGGTATCCTTGGGGATCCACATTTGATTTGATTGGTTATTTGGATGCCGATTGGGCGGGGTGTAAAATCAATAGGAAGAGCACATCGGGGACTTGCCAGTTCTTGGGAAGATCCTTGGTGTCTTGGCTTCAAAGAAGCAAAATTCGGTCGCTCTTTCCACCGCCGAAGCCGAGTATATTGCCGCAGGCCATTGTTGCGCGCAATTGCTTTGGATGAGGCAAACCCTGCGGGACTACGGTTACAAATTAACCAAAGTTCCTTTGCTATGTGATAATGAGAGTGCAATCAAATGGCCGACAATCCCGTCGAGCATAGCCGCACTAAACACATAGCCATTCGGTATCACTTTTTGAGGGATCACCAACAAAAGGGAGATATCGAGATTTCTTACATTAATACTAAAGATCAATTAGCCGATATCTTTACCAAGCCTCTTGATGAACAATCTTTTAACAAACTTAGGCATGAGCTCAATATTCTTGATTCGCGCAATTTCTTTTGCTAGCTTGCACATATAGCTCATTTTATATACCTTTGATCATGTCTCTTTCATATGCTATGACTAATGTGTTTTCAAGTCTATTTCAAACCAAGTCATAGGTGTATTGAAAGGGAATTGGAGTCTTCGGCGAAGACAAAGGCTTCCACTACGTAACTCATCCTTCCGCCGTCGCTCCAAGCAACTCTCCGTTCAAGGGGGAGAAAACTTGAGCACCAAGCAAAAGGACTTCGTCTTTGGTATAATCTTAAACTCATTTATTTATGACCAAAGGGGAAGAAAGCACTTCGAGGGCTCTAATGATTCCGTTTTTGGCGATTCATGCCAAAGGGGGAGAAAGTAAGAGCCCAAAGCAAAAGGACCGCACCACCACCAATTTCAAAACTTAACATAAGTGTTGAATATTTTCAATTGGTATCCTATTGTGTTCAAAAGGGGGAGAAAGTAGTATTTCAAAATGATACATCAAAACCCTCTTGAACACTAAGAGGAGAATCTCATTTAGGGGGAGTTTTGTTTAGTCAAAGGAAAAAGCATTTGAAACAAGGGGAGAAAATTTCAAATCTTGAAAATGCTTCTCAAAATCTTATTCATTTGCCTTTGACTATTTGCAAAAGAACTTTGAAAAGATTTACAAAAGATTTTGCAAAAACAAAACATGTGGTGCAAGCGTGGTCCAAAATGTTAAAAATGAAGAAACAATCCATGCATATCTTGTAAGCATTTATATTGGCTCAATTCCAAGCAACCTTTGCACTTACATTATGCAAACTAGTTCAATTATGCACTTCTACATTTGCTTTGGTTTGTGTTGGCATCAATCACCAAAAAGGGGGAGATTGAAAGGGAATTAGGCTTACACCTAGTTCCTATATAATTTTGGTGGTTGAATTGCCCAACACAAACAATTGGACTGACTAGTTTTGCTCTAGATTATATGTTCTACAGGTGCCAAAGGTTCATCTATAACCATACTAAATCGACTGTCCGAAATACTGTAGATTATTCCGGACAGGAGAAGCTTTTTGGAAAAACAGGCCAAGTGCGGACTGTCCGGGCCCTTGCGGCGGACCGTCCGCGACACAAGGATGTCACTCGGCCAGAAACCAATGCAAAAATCGAAGTCTACACTATGGACTGTCCGGAAGAAAAGCAAAGACTGTCCGAGCCCTTGCGCGGACCGTCCGGCCTCTGGCGCGGACCGTCCGGTAGGTGAGAAACCGAAAAACCCGAAGGTGACGGGTTCGGAGAAATGAATTATAGCGGGTTCGCGGACCGTCCGGGCCAGGATCGCGGACCGTCCGCGACTGGGTCTGTCTGACATCTGACAACGCATTAAATGCAATATAGCCGTTGATATAGCCGTTACTGCTGACCGTTGCATTTTCAGCCGTTGATCTACTGGGGCGGACCGTCCGGACCTGGCACGCGGACCGTCCGCGCTCAGCAGAATGGAGCAACGGCTAGGAAGTGGTTGGTGGCTATAAATACAACCCCCAACCACCTCCATTCACTTCATCCAAGCATTCCAACCTTCAACATTCAATACAAGAGCTAGCATTCCATTCCAAGACACATTCAAAGCCTCCATCTCTCCAAGTTTCACAATTGAGAAAAGAGATCATTAGTGATTAGTGACTTGAGAGAGAAAGTGATCCGTGTGTTATTCGTCGCTCTTGTCGCTTGGCCTTTTTGCAATCGTGCTTTCTTGATTCTTTCATTACGATCAAGCACTCACTTGTAATCGAGGCAAGAGGCACCAATTGTGTGGTGGCCCTTGTGGGAACTTTGTGTTCCAAGTGATTGAGAAGAGAAAGCTCACTCGATCCGTGGGATCGTTTGAGAGAGGGAAGGGTTGAAAGAGACCCGGCCTTTGTGGCCTCCTCAACGGGGAGTAGGTTGCAAGAACCGAACCTCGGTAAAACAAATCCGCGTGTCACACTCTTCATTTGCTTGCGATTTGTTTTCCACCCTCTCTCGCGGACTCGTTTCTTTATTACTAACGCTAACCCGGCTTGTAGTTGTGTTTATATTTGTAAATTTCAGTTTCGCCCTATTCACCCCCCCTCTAGGCGACTTTCAATGGTCTCCACCAGAAATCCAAGAATGTGATCTATGGCAAGGAACATATGTGGGGTGAGGTGTATGAGCCTCTGGTCGATGATCAATGGCCACACAACCCCCATTTTTGTCGAAAATAGCCATGAACGACCATTTTCAATAATATCGAAGGCTAACACCTACGAATTTTTGACCAAGAAATGGTCTCCACCAGAAATCCAAGAATGTGATCTACGACAAGTAAACATATGTGGGGTGAGGTGTATGAGCCTCTGGTCGACGATCAATGGCCACACAACCCCCATTTTGCCGAAAATAAGCCATGAATGACCATTTTGAATAATACAGAAGGCTAACACGTACGAGTTTTTTAACCAAGAAATGGTTTCCACCAAAAATCCAAGAATGTAATCTATGGCAAGGAAACATATGTGGGGTGAGGTGTATGAGCGTCTGGTCGATGATCAATGGCCACACAACCCCATTTTTTATGAAACTAGCCATGAGCGACCTTGAAAATAGCCATGAACGACATTTTCAATAATACCAAATGCTAACACCTACGGATTTTTGACCAAAAATGGTCTCCACCAGAAATCCAAGAATGTGATCTATGGCAAGGAAACATATGTGGGGTGAGGTGTACGAGCCTCTGGTCGATGATCAATGGCCACACAACCCCCATTTTTGGTCGAAAATAGCCATGAACGACCATTTTCAATAATACCGAAGGCTAACACCTACGGATTTTTGACCAAGAAATGGTCTCCACCAGAAATCCAAGAATGTGATCTATGGCAAGGAAACATATGTGGGGTGAGGTGTACGAGCCTCTAGTCGATGATCAATGGCCACACAACCCCCATTTTGCCGAAAATAGCCATGAATGACCATTTTCAATAATACCGAAGGCTAACACGTACGAGTTTTTAACCAAGAAATGGTCTCACCAGAAATCCAACAATGTGATCTATGGGAAGGAAACATATGTGGGGTGAGGTGTATGAGCGTCTGGTCAATGATCAATGGCCACACAACCCCCATTTTTGTCGAAAATAGCCATGAACGACCATTTTCAATAATACCGAAGGCTAACACCTACGGATTTTTGACCAAGAAAGGGTCTCCACCAGAAATCCAAGAATGTGATCTATGGCAAGGAAACATATGTGGGGTGAGGTGTACGAGCCTCTGGTCGATGATCAATGGCCACACAAACCCCCATTTTGCCGAAAATAGCCATGAACGACCATTTTCAATAATACCGAAGGCTAACACGTACGAGTTTTTAACCAAGAAATGGTCTCCACCAGAAATCCAAGAATGTGATCTATGGCAAGGAAACATATGTGGGGTGAGGTGTATGAGCGTCTGGTCGATGATCAATGGCCACACAACCCCCATTTTTGTCGAAAATAGCCATGAACGACCATTTCAATAATACCGAAGGCTAACACCTACGGATTTTTTGACCAAGAAATGGTCTCCACCAGAAATCCAAGAATGTGATCTATAGCAAGGAAACATATGTGGAGTGAGGTGTACGATCCTCTGGTCGATGATCAATGGCCACACAACCCCCCATTTTTGTCGAAAATAACCATGAATGACCATTTCAAAAATACCGAAGGCTAACACGTTCGGATTTTTGACCAAGAAATGGTCTCCACCAGAAATCCAAGAATGTGATCTATGGCAAGGAAACATATGTGGGGTGAGGTGTATGAGCGTCTGGTCGATGATCAATGGCCACACAACCCCCATTTTTGTCGAAAATAGCCATTGAACGACCATATTTCAATAATATCGAAGGCTAACACCTACGGATTTTTGACCAAGAAATGGTCCTCCACCAGAAATCCAAGAATGTTGATCTATGGCAAGGAAACATATGTGGGGTGAGGTTTATGAGCCTCTAGTCGATGATAAATAGCCACACAACCCCCATTTTTTATGAAAATAGCCATGAGCGACCATTTTCAATAATACCGAAGGCTAACACCTACGGATTTTTGACCAAGAAATGGTCTCCACCAGAAATCCAAGAATGTGATCTATGGCAAGGAAACATATGTGGGGTGAGGTGTATGAGCCTCTGGCGATGATCAATGGCCACACAACCCCCATTTTTGTCGAAAATAGCCATGAACGACCTATTTTCAATAATATCGAAGGCTAACACCTACGGATTTTTGACCAAGAAATGGTCTCCACCAGAAATCCAAGAATGTGATCTACGACAAGGAAACATATGTGGGGTGAGGTGTATGAGCCTCTGGTCGACGATCAATGG
>JAOPSE010002477.1:0-85253 GCA_029449295.1 Zea luxurians | reverse complement strand
CTGTTGCCATGAAGCTTGAGGTTGACTCGTCGAAGCTACAGAAACTGCAGGGTGGTTGCCCACGTATTCTGGGATGTAAGGCTAATGGTACGAAGCAGTATGCATGACCTGCTTCGGCTGAACTTGTTGCGCTGCAGCTTCGGCTATCTCCTTTTGCTTTTGGATGGTAACATGGCACATCCTGGTGGTATGGCCCTTGTTTTCACCACAGAATAAGCAAAACTCTCCTTGGTTGATCTCCAAATCTTCCGCCGAAGCCCCTGGTGCCTCTGCCCCTTGGAGCTGGTGGCCGGAAGAAAGTTTGCTGTTGCCCCGAAGCCTGTGAGGAGCACTGCGGCCTGTTCTGCTGACTCCCCTTACATCATTTTGAGTAGAGTTGTGGATGGACCTGACATGCCTCGGATAGAATCTTCCTCCGAAGCCCCTGGTCATTTCAGAAAATCTGAAAGCCTCCTCCCTTCTTTGGCGAAAATCATTGTCGGCACGAATGTACTCGTCCATCTTCTGGAGCAGCTTCTCCAAAGTCTGAGGAGGCTTCCTAGCAAAGTATTGAGCTGAAGGTCCAGGACGAAGCCCCTTGATCATGGCTTCGATGACAATTTCATTGGGCACCGTTGGTGCCTGCGCCCTCAAACGCAAGAACCTTCTGACATACGCCTGAAGGTATTCTTCATGATCCTGAGTGCACTGGAACAAGGCTTGAGCAGTGATCGGCTTCGTCTGAAACCCTTGAAAGCTGGTTAACAACATGTCCTTCAGCTTTTGCCATGAAGTGATCGTTCCTGGTCGAAGGGAGGAATACCAGGTCTGAGCAACATTCCTGACAGCCATAACAAAAGACTTTGCCATGACTACAGCATTGCCACCATACGAAGACACTGTGCTTCGTAGCTCATCAAAAACTGCTTCGGGTCTGAATGGCCATCGAACATGGGAAGCTGGGGCGGCTTGTAGGACGGAGGCCAAGGTGTAGCCTGCAGCTCAGCGGACAGGGGAGAAGCATCATCGAAAACAAAATTTCCATGATGGAAATTGTCATACCAGTCATCTTCGTTGAAGAAGCCCTCCTGATGAAGGTCTTTTTGTTGAGGCCTTCTGTTCTGCTCGTCGTGAGTAAGATGGCGAACTTCTTCAGAAGCTTCGTCTATCTGCCTTTGCAGCTCAGCTAGCCGGGCCATCTTTTCCTTCTTCCTCTGCACCTGTTGATGAAGCATCTCCATATCCCTGATCTCTTGGTCTAGCTCATCCTCCTGAAGTGTCGGGCTGACGGCCTTCCTCTTCTGGCTTCGGCCTCCCAAGAGAGACAGTCTCCTGGTTGGGGTCCAGCGGTTGCAGAGCTGCAGCCCCAGTCGCTGAAGCTTTCTTTGGCGCCATAGCGAGGGTCTGTGGCTTCCGAAGATGTTCAAAAAACTCAAAGTGGAAGTGAGTTCACCGGAGGTGGGCGCCAATGTTGGTGACTTGTTCTCAAATGCTATGAATTAAGAACAAGGCAACACAAATGTTAAATGATAAAGCCCTTCGTCCTTTTAGACATAATAATGTGTTCCGGACGAAGGTCACAAACAACATATCTTCGTAAGCACAATGAACCATGACGAAGAAATTACATGCAACATAAAAAGTAATATAAACATCCAAATATTATTATCATGTCATTTCTATTTTGTTATCATATAAAAAAAAATGACTTTAGATTACAAGTGTACCTTCGGATTGCAGGAAGGCAAAAGTACAAGGATGACGGAAAGCAAATGCCAAGTCAACCTGAACAGTACGGGAGTACTGTTCATCTATTTATAGACGTGGGACGCAGCCCATGTAAAATTACATTCATGCCCATTACATTTGCTAATGACTTATGGAAATCTGTCAAGACCTAAGTAGTCTTTTCATCTTTAAGTCGGTTCCCCTTTCTGCTATCGCGACGAAGCTTTCCTGCGCACAGCTTCGGCTGTGCACCACCCTTCGTACAGCTTGGTAATCAGCCCGTCCTCCATCTCAATCCCCCTTCGTCTGGCTTAGGCTTCGTCCTGACCGTACTCCATGTTTATAATTCTGAGTCCGAAGATACCTGTTCATATAATCCACTTGGAAAGCATTGTCAAATCATGTTTTTGAGGACCTTCGGAGGATGAAGGCCCCCAACACACGCTAACTTCTCGATCATAGCTCTGACTATCGTGTCTCCTTTCCTCGTGTGACCATAGTAGCGAGCTCTATTTCGTATTGCTCATTGTTATAATGTTTTATTTTGTATGGTGTAATGTTGTTATGCATGTATATGTTTGATTGTGCCTATTCCTATTCACTTTGCGTCGTGAATAGACTGTGATCTGCTTTCGAGCTTCGAGGAATCGATGGTCGAGCTTCAACGACCAAGTGATTAAGCTCTTCAGGTTCTACGGGATTGAAGATCCTGAGCATCTGTTTGGTGAAGGCAAGTGTCCTCTGACCCATTATGTCCCATTTACTTTATAATTCACTATCTCGCATACCATGATCAACCTAAGGATTGACTATTATTCTGTTTTCCTGTCCTTGTTTACCCTTTGGGAATTGGTCATTATGATTAGTATTATTCTACTGCTTTAATTTAATCAATGAACATGTGATGAGAATATTTATGATACGATGATGTTATTCTGGATATGATGATGAACTTGTGATACTTTAGGGGACTCGAACTATTTGGCAAGTACCTCTCCATAAGGACCTGTTCGCTGGATGATCACCCGAGAAAACTGTGCAGCCATAAGGGTGGTATGAGATGCCCTTAGCTGATTAATTAAAGGAACTAGAGGTGTAGTTTGCTTCGCCGTTGTGCCGTCAATGGGGTTCGGGCATAGGTACTGCTCTACGGAGGCTGGGTGTGTTGTTGGTCACTCTTCCTATGGGGAGATGTACTATGTTTATAAACAAACTGGAGAAACCTAACGGGCGGCTATGACCTCTAGGGAATCTGTGTAACCAATTCACCTTGGATGTGATCAATGGGGAGTCATGATCCCCGGGCAGAACGGGAATCACGGCTCATGGGTAAAGTGTGCGACCTCTGCAGAGGAATGAAATTGATATATCAAACGTGCTCACTATTATGAGTGGCCTTGGGACCTCCTTTGATTAGAGATACAGATGATCTAAGATACAATGGTTCTATTAATGGTTTTGGTCCGATGATGATAATTATGTTGCTCGGTGAGGAAATGATTCATGGGTTGGTTATTGCTAAATCCTGGCTTCTATTAACGATAAATACCAGACCAACTAAAAGCAACTACTTTGAGCTTAACTCCACATAAAGCTAGTCCACCTCAACCAAACGGGACATTTGCTGAGTACGTTGATGTGTACTCACCCTTGCTTTCACAAAACACCAGGCTACCTTTTGTATAATCTATGCTCAGGTAAAGAACAAGAAGAAGGTGTCGAGGCAGATCTCCTGGAGTTCCATAACTTCGATGAGTTTGAGGGTTAGGCTAGCGACCTCCCCAGTTAGCTGCCTGTGGTGGGTTTATTTACGTTGGCTATGTTTCTGTTGGGGGCCTTCGTCCTCCGAAGGTCCTCAAAAACATGATTTGACAATGTTTCCCAAGTGGGTTTGTGAACAGGTATCTTCGGACTCAGAATTATGAACATGAAGTACGGTCAGGACGAAGCCTGAATCAGACGAAGGGGGATTAAAATGGAGGACGGGCTGATTACCAAGCTTCACGAAGGATGGTGCACAGCCGAAGCTATGCGCAGGGAAGCTTCGTCGCGATAGCAGAGAGGGGAACCGACTTAAAGATGAAAAGACTACTTGGGCCTTGACAGATTGCCATAAGTCATTAGCAAATGTAATGGACATGAATGTAATTTTACGTGGGCTGCGTCCCGCGTCTATAAATAGATGAACAGTACTTCCGTACTGGTCACGCGGACTTGGCATTTGCTTTTGCGTCATCCCTGTACTTTTGTCTTCCTGCAATCCGAAGGTACACTTGTAATTTGAAGTCATTTCTATTGGTATATGATAATAAAATAGAAATGACATTGTGACAAAGTTTAAATACTTATATTACTTTTTACGTTATGTTTATGACCTTCGTCACAGTCTATTACGTTTACGAAGACGTATTGTTTGTGACCTTCGTCCGGAGCACATTATATCCCGAAGGGAAATAATGTTTCAAAGGACGAAGGACCTTATCATTTAACACTTTCTATGTTGCCTTGTTCTTAATCCGAAGCATTTGAGAACAAGTCCCCAACATTGGCGCCCACCGTGGGGTGAACTCACTTCCACCTCGAGTTTTTTTGAATACCTTCGGAAGCCATAGACCCTCGCTATGGCACCGAAGAAAGCTTCAGCGACTGGGGCTGCAGCTCTGCAACCGCTTGACCACAACCAGGAGACTGTCTCTCTTCGGAGGCCCGAAGCCAGAAGAGGAAGGCCGTCAGCCCGACGCTTCAGGAGGAAGAGCTAGACCAAGAAATCAGGGATATGGAGATGCTACATCAACAGGTGCAGAGGAAGAAGGAGAAGATGGCCAGGCTAGCTGAGTTGCAAAGGCAGATAGACGAAGCCTCTGAAGAAGTTCGCCATCTTACTCACGATGAGCAGAACAAAAGGCCTCAGCAAAAAGACCTTCATCAGGAGGGCTTCTTCAACGAAGATGACTGGTATGACAATTTCCATCATGGAAATTTTGTTTTCGATGATGCTTCTCCTCTGTCCGCTGAGCTGCAGGCTACACCTTGGCCGCCGTCCTATAAGCCACCCCAGCTTCCCATGTTTGATGGCCATTCAGACCCGAAGCAGTTCTTGATGAGTTACGAAGCAACAGTATCTTCGTATGGTGGCAATGCTGCAGTCATGGCAAAGTCTTTCGTTATGGCCGTCAGGAGTGTTGCTCAGACTTGGTATTCCTCCCTTCGACCAGGAACGATCACTTCATGGCAGAAGCTGAAGGATATGTTGTTAACCAGCTTTCAAGGATTTCAGACGAAGCCGGTCATTGCCCAAGCCTTGTTCCAGTGCACTCAGGATCATGAAGAATACCTTCAGGCGTATGTCAGAAGGTTCTTGCGTTTGAGAGCGCAAGCACCAACGGTGCCCAATGAAATTGTCATCGAAGCCATGATCAAGGGGCTTCGTCCTGGACCTGCAGCTCAATACTTTGTAGGAAGCCTCCTCAGACTCTGGAGAAGCTGCTCCAAAAGATGGACGAGTACATTCGTGCCGACAATGACTTTCGCCAAAGAAGGGAGGAGGCTTTCAGATTTTCTGAAATGACCAGGGGCTTCGGAGGAAGATTTTATCCGAGGCATGTCAGGTCCATCCACAACTCCACTCAAAATGATGATAAGGGGAGTCAGCAGAACAGACTGCAGAGCTCCTCACAGGCTTCGGGGCAACAGCAAACTTTCTTCTGGCCACCAGCTCCAAGAGGCAGAGGCGCCAGGGGCTTCGGCAGAAGATTCGGAGATCAACCAAGGAGGGTATTTTGCTTATTCTGTGGTGAAAACAAGGGCCATACCACCAGGATGTGCCATGTTACCATCCAGAAACAAAAGGAGCTAGCAGAAGCTGCAGCGCAACAGGGCCAAGCCGAAGCAGGTCATGCATACTGCTTCGTACCATCAGCCTTACATCCCGAAATTACGTGGGCAACCACCCTGCAGTTTCCGTAGCTTCGGCGAGTCAACCTCAAGCTTCATGGCAACAGCCCCCGCCCCCACCTCCGCTGCAACAAGGCCAACAGCCAGAAGGGGGCCAATATGTTCCGCACCAAAGGGATCTCAGAGAGCAATCTGAAGCTCGCACAGTCAATAGTACTGTGCCAGAGTCGAAAGCACATTTATTGACAAATATCCTACTTTGATAGCAGTCTTTTCCGTTTAGTTCTATTTTCTGTGTAATAAAGAATATTTCAGTTTTCATGTAATAGTTTCGTGGTTGGTTATCAGGAAAACCTATCTTCTCCACAAGGCTTAAGTTGCTGAAGCTTAAAAATTTGCGGTCACAAGGAGGACCTTCGAATTATTAAAATCCTTCGAAGCAACAAAAAGTCGTTCTAAGGAACGCAGAGTAAGTTGCCGAAATACAAAAAGCCGTTCCAAAGGGAGCGCAGTGTAAGTTTTTTGCTCCAAAGACGTTCCTAAGGGAATGCAGAGCATACAGCGAAAAGTCAACGCTGATACCCGCCTAAAGTAAAAGGCGAAGAAGCTCCAAAGACGTTCCTAAGGGAATGCAGAGCTTACAGCGAAAAGTCAACGCTGATACCGCCTAAGTAAAAGGCAAAGAAGCTCCAAAGACGTTCCTAAGGGAATGCAGAGCTTACAAATATATTTTGTATGTATCTTCGGAACAAACGTCATTTGCATAACATAGCATCATCACATCATTTTGCATAGCATAAGCATCATACATCATGTTGCATATGGCAAAAGAAGGGGACACAGTATCAACCTTCGAAAGGAAGCTTTGAGAAAGTGAAAATTGTGTAAAGTCACGAGGGAATACAATGATAATCTTCGGAATACAGCTTCGGAGAATGTTTTCACAAAGCATGGACGTGCTTCATCAAAGTAATATCGAAATTGCCACAGCTTCGGAGAATGTTTTCACGAAGCGTGGACGTAATTCATCAGAATAGTTTTAACGGAGAATGTCTTCTTCACGAAGCATGAAAAGAAGGGAAGGTGTTTTTTCGCCGAAGGCTCAAAATGGTATGTATGTAGAATTTCATGCATCGTAAAGAATTGAATAATGAAAAGAGACTTGCATATTACATTCAAATGTACAAAATATTACATAGATCACACTTCAAATGTTTTTTCTAATAACACCTAGTCTTCTCTTAATACTACTTCGGCAGCCTCATTTAGAAGTTGTTCAACAACTTTATCCATGATAGCTTCGACCATTTGTTTGATTTTGTCATCCTCTTTTGTGTGAGGGTCAACAGACGATCCAGCAGGTTCTGAGGGAAGAGAATATTTTTGCATTACTATTACAAACCGTGAGCAAAGTTTGAAATAAAAATTACAACACAATAAGAGCGACTAATTAATACCTATTTGCCCTTCGGCAACTTCTGTCACTTTCCTAGCATCATGGATGCCTTTTTCACTCCTTTGAATAATTTCTTGCGCCATTTCTCGGCCGCCGTTGTCCCAGACATCAGTAAAGAATTTGCCACCAACCATGCTTGCTTCGGCCGAGGGGTCTTTGATGTCTTCGGAGGATAAGGCAGCTTCGGACTGAGCTAAAGATTTACATGTTCACAACCTTTCTTCTCCAAGACAGTAGCAACTCCCCTGGCGCCCGAAAAAGCGCAGATGTCACCGCGGCTACTCAAGATTTCCTCGAAGGCCTCTGCTTCGTGACTGATCCATTCTATTGGACCTTCGGGATTGCCTCTTGAGAAATTCTCTTCACTGGAAAATGCGCCCACGCTGGCGAAGCTGGTTTTAATTTTCTTTACGCATTCCATGGATTTTTCGTAGCATTTTTTCTTAGAAGACCGAAGCTCTTCCACGGTTGCTTCCAAATGATCAGCCCATTGGTCGCTGCATTCCCGTCTTGTTTCTTCAAGTATGCGTTCTTCTTTCGCCCGGGCCAATTGCTTCTGAAGATCTTTAATTTCGCGTTTCTGAGCTTCGGCCTGGATCTTTGCAGTAGCTTCGTCCTTTTTTATCTTGTCTACTAATGTAACCAGAATTTATCTTTTTCTAGAGCTTCGTTTCTCAGTTTAATAACTTCTGATCGTAAATTGTTGAACGCAATGTCATAGCTCTCATCTTCGGCACTCTTTTGTGCTCTTAATGCGTTGCTCAGGATTAAACCCTATACAAAAAAGAATCCATATAAGAATAAAGGAATGAATTACGTATTGTAAAATTTTTTTCAAACGTCTAATTCCCATACCTTCAGGCTATTATATGCAAGACTATCCGCGAGATCTTCCTTCGTCATAGCGCATAGTCCAGCTTCAAGCTTGGAAACCCCATACTCCTAGCCATCTCCCGGCAGACAGATAATTCTTTGTTGTCAGGGAGACAGTATAGGAAGTCATCTTCGTTTGTCCCATTGAACACCACTGCTCCCTTCGGATATTTTAACTCTCTGGCATAGTGATTGGCTTCAAAAATCTCTTCTTCAGATAATTTCTTCCCCGAAGCATGTCGCACGATGTAATCACATATGTCGGAAGGAGCTTCGGGGGCGGCAGTGTCAATTTCTTCAACCAAATTTGGTTCTGATATTTTTGTTTCCAAAGATTGTTCCTTGGTGGGCTCTGAAGGCCCAGCTTCAGCTTCAGGTTGTTGTTCGAAGCTTCAGCAACTACAGCTTCGGTAGACACTTCAGCAACTTCAATAGTCTTCTTTGGAGTTGTGCTTGAAGACTTAATTGTCTCCAAAACATCTAGCACGTTCACCATTCTTTTCTTTTTGGGGTCACCGACGGGCCCTTTTGATTTTTTATTGTTTCGACATTTGTTGAAGGACTTAAGATTTCCGATATTTTTGGCTCTTCAATCTTTGGTTTCTCTGCTTTTTCTGCTGAAGGGCCCTTCAGTCTTTTTCTTCCATCTTCGGCACTGGGAGCTGGTTCTGTAGCTTCAGAGGCCAAAGAGACTTCACCAATAAATTCTGGCACTGTGGCCGGCTCAATAAAACGCGCTCGGTGGGTGAGCACCTTTATCTTTTTCCTTTGCGGCGCTGGCTCGCTAGTGGCACTCGTGGTAGCTTCTGTCGCAGGAGAAGTATTTTTTCTTTTGCGACCCGACACCGGATAGTGATAGTCAGGGTAGACAAACCCGACTGCGTCAAATACCCGGTTGAGCCTTTTCTTCTTTCGGCCTCCGAAGGCTGCTGATAACGCAGTGTTCTCGGCCTTCGAGTACACCCAAGCAGTTCATCACTTAATGTTTCAATGTTTTTCAACCAGTCGTCATCAGGTTCAACAAATTTATCCCCGTATTTGAATGTGTATTTCAGTCTGACCAGTCCGCCTTCGTCGGACTCTTTGATGGTCTCCTTCGGCATTTCCCACTTTCCTGCAAGTGGCCACACCCTGAAGACAATATGTTCTTGAATCAAGTCCCTTGTCCCAATAAAGAGCAGACTACGCCGAAGGCTCTTTGGCATTCCTCGGCTGCTTCGTCCATTCAACCTTCGGCCTTCGAAGTCCGAAGCGTTGCCAGATGGGGCGCATAATGATACTCTTGACATCCCTTGCGCTGTTAAGTCATTCTTTACATAGAACCATTCAGTCATCCAGGCTCCGGGCCACCTCTTCCAAAAGGTTGGCACAGGGCGGCTTGACCCGGAGCGGGCACCGAAGCTGTAACACCCAAAGTTGTTGTGATATTGTTCTTTCCCCCAGGGCTTCGTCTCATATAACAACTCATGAATGTTGCAAAAGCTTTTAGCATTTGGTTCTAACCTTGGCTTCTTGCAGCCCAGACAAACATCCCCATTCTTATGATAGCTTCGGGAGTAATTTGATGAAGGTAGACTTGAAATGTCTTCAGGACTTCAACAACAAAGTTGCTTAGGAGGAATCGAAGCCCAGCCTTGAGAAAGCTTCGGAAGATTACGACTTCATCTTCTTCGGGGGTGGGAGAAGTCCTTTTCCTCCAGCATCAATCCTCATAATAGATATATCTCGAAAATACCTCCCCCTCATATTATCAATATGATTCTGCTTAATAGTGGTTTTCCCGAAAACCGTGTGACTTGGCCGCCATGGTCGATCTTCGGACTCTTCCCCACCACTTTCTACATCATAACTGTCGCTGTCACCAGTATCTTCGGACAAACCTTCCAGAATCTCCTTGGTGATTTTCTCCGTATTGGTCTCCGCCATCGCTATAAGGACCCCAAGTTCTTCTCTTCGTCGAGACTCAGCTTCGTCTCAGCAGGGATCTTCTTACCTTCAGACATCTTCGGAAACGCTAAAAAAACTGTTTTCAAGACCGAAGCTTCAAAATCAAAAAGATCAGCAAATCTTAGTGCACAAGAGCTAAAAATTTAGTGGGCCGAAGCAAATGGCAAGTGTGCGTACCAAATAAGTTTGCGGTATGATCTTATTTATACCCCCAGGGCGTTGAAAATTGAAAGACCCCGCTTGTCAGTGAATGTTGCTATTCTAGCAAAGGGAAGGTGTTTTTTCGGACCTTCGGCTCAAGGCCTTCGTCCATATCGCAATCTGAATTTATCATTAACAAATTAATATTGCGAGGGGCTACTGTTGGGGGCCTTCGTCCTCCGAAGGTCCTCAAAAACATGATTTGACAATGTTTCCCAAGTGGGTTATGTGAACAGGTATCTTCGGACTCAGAATTATGAACATGAAGTACGATCAGGACGAAGCCTGAATCAGACGAAGGGGGATTAAAATGGAGGACGGGCTGATTACCAAGCTTCACGAAGGATGGTGCACAGCCGAAGCTGTGCGCAGGGAAGCTTCGTCGCGATAGCAGAGAGGGAACCGACTTAAAGATGAAAAGACTACTTGGGCCTTGACAGATTGCCATAAGTCATTAGCAAATGTAATGGACATGAATGTAATTTTACGTGGGCTGCGTCCCGCGTCTATAAATAGATGAACAGTACTCCCGTACTGGTCACGCGGACTTGGCATTTGCTTTTGCGTCATCCCTGTACTTTTGTCTTCCTGCAATCCGAAGGTACACTTGTAATTTGAAGTCATTTCTATTGGTATATGATAATAAAATAGAAATGACATTGTGACAAAGTTTAAATACTTATATTACTTTTTACGTTATGTTTATGACCTTCGTCACAGTCTATTACGTTTACAAAGACGTATTGTTTGTGACCTTCGTCCGGAGCATATTATATCCCGAAGGGAAATAATGTTTCAAAGGACGAAGGACCTTATCATTTAACACTTTCTATGTTGCCTTGTTCTTAATCCGAAGCATTTGAGAACAAGTCCCCAACAGTTTCTATTATATGCACTTTGATTTATATTATGTAAGTGACTCTTTATTACATACTCTTTATATGCATTGTGCTATGATGAGTCATTTATGTAATCATTGTGTACGTGAAATTCTGATCCTTGCACATACATGGTTCACATTCGGTTTACCTTCCAAAATCGGGTGTGACATTGGTAGACATCACTCTTCGCAGCACTAGGTCCCCGACGTTAAACGACCTGCCATGTACCTAGCAGTCATGGTAGCATCTCAAGTCCTATTGGTACTTGGTGAAACAAATCATGACCGTGTCACGTGTTTCGTCGAGCAGGTCGATGGTGAGTTCTGTATCCATAGTTGCTCGTATGTCATCGTAGGCTTTAGTCCTTGGAGAGTCGTACTCTAGTTCTAAGGGCAACATGGCCTCCGCACCAAACGCTAGGAAGAAAGGCATGCAACCTATCACCCTAGATGGTGTGGTCTGCAAACTCCAAAGTACCGTGGGTAGCTCAGTAGCCCATCATCCGGCAAACTTTTTAAACTTGTCAAAAATTCGTGGTTTTAAACCTTGCAGGATTAGGCCATTTGCACGCTTAACCTGCCCATTGGATTTGGGTGCGCCAGCGCTGCCTGGACGAGATGGATGTGGAAGTCATCACAGAACTACAGGAACGGTTCTCCTGTAAACCAAGTCCCTTTATCGGTGATGATGGAGTTGGGCACCAGGAAATGGTAGACGATGTTGCGGAAGAAAGTTGTAGCCTCCGACGATGTGAGCCTGGCAATTGGCCTAGCCTCAATCCAATTGGTGAAGTTATCCACTTCCACAAGCGGGTGGGTGCAGCCCCTACATGCTTTTTGAAGGGCCCAACCAAGTCTAGCCCCCAAACCGTGAATGGCCAGGTAATGGTGATGGTTTGGAGGGCTTGAGCCGGCAAATGTGTTTTTTGGGCTTAGTCTTAGTAGCCCTCACAGGTACGAACAACCTGCTCGACATCAGCCATGGCGGTTGGCTAATAGAATCCTTGCATGAACACCTTGTCGGCTAGCGTACGTGGGGTCGCGTGGTGCCCGCTTGTTCCTCCGTGAACTTCGGCGAGCAACTATCGTCCCTGTTCGCATGCGATGTGCTTTTGCTTGATGTCTGAGGCGCTTTTCTTATAGAATGTTCTACCAATGATCACAAAGGATTTTGCTTTTTGATACAAACGCCTTGCCTCGGTCATGTCTTTAGGTAGCTCTCCGTCTGATAATCGATTAACGAGGGGCTGACGCTAGTCCTGCTGGTCGGCCAACGCGGCCAACTGGCCGGTGTGGGTTGGCGAGGCGTTCGGGCCATTTGTCCCCTCGGCACTTTCCTCCTCCGTCTGCTTGATTTTTACTAAGGGTTTGTAGAGGTTGCAGGCGAAGACCTCATCCGGGATGGGTTTTTGCCCCCACGCTATGGGGGATAGCTCGTCGGCCTCAGCGTTGAAACATTTGTAGCTATGGTGTAGCTCGAAGCCTTTGAACTTCTCCTCGAGCTTGCGTACCTCACCGTAGTATGCACACATCTTCGGGTCGCGCGGCTCCATCACCTTGATGACTTCGTCGACAACCACTTTGGAGTCACCCCTGCCTAGGAGGCGTCGTGCCCCTACCTCAGCCATGATTTGGAGCCCGTTGACGAGGGCCTCACATTCGGCGATGTTATTGGTGGCATCAAAGTGGAGGCGAATGGCATAGCAGAGCTTGTGTCCTTGAGGTGACACGAGGACAACACCCGCGCCGCTTCCGGTCTTTAGATAGGAGCCATCAAAATACATTGTCCAATACTCTAGGTCCTCCACCAGTAGTTGTTCCTACACCTCCATCCATTCTATGACAAAGTCGGAAAGGGCCTGGGACTTCATCGCGGTTCTAGTGACGTAGCCGATGTAGAGTCCATTGGGCTCGAGGGACCACTTCGTGATGCATTCAGACGCGTCCTGATTCCAGACGAGCTCACCCAGGGCAATGTAGACACCACTGACACGGGGTTCTGGTCGAAGTAGTGGATTAGCTTCTGCTTGGCATTGAGGACTGCGTAGAGAAATTTTTGTATTTGAGGGTATCGTTCTTTGGACTCCATCAACACCTCACTAATGAAGTACACAAGCCTTTATACCTTGAGCACATGTCCCTCGCTTTCTCTTTCGACCACCAGTGCAGCACTGACCACTTGGGCGGTGGCTGCAACATAGAGGAGGAGGGTTTCACCTAGCTCGGGCACCACTAAATCCAGCGGCGAGGTGATGATTACTTTTATTTGATCGAGGGCCTCCTAACCATCGATCATCCAAGAGAAATGGTCGCTTTTTATTAAGAGCTTGTAGAGGGACATTCCTTTTTTCCCGAGTCTTTACATGAACCAGCTGAGTGCGGTGATGCACCAAACCAGTCGTTATACCCCCTTAAGGTTCTTGATGGGGCCCATGTGCCGGATGGCTTCTATTATTTCTTAGTTTGCCTCGATCCCTTGATCCAACACCATGAAGCCAAGAAGTTTTCCCTTGGGGACATCAAAAACTTATTTCTCAAGGTTTAATTTGATTTGGAACCTTCGAAGGTTGGCGAACGTCTCTCCTCTAGGTTACGTCTGACTTGGTCGGTAAAGCAGTGGACCATGCATCTCTGGTACATTGCTCCTATGTTCTTTGGACCGAATAGCATCGAGACATAGCAGAATGTGTAGAAGTGGGTAATGAAAGTGGTAGCGTGTTGGTCGATTTCCTTCATGGTGATTTGGTGATAGCCTGAGTATGCGTCTAGGAAGGAAAGGAGCTCGCACCCGGCGGTCAAGTCCACGACCTAATTGTAACACCCTGAATTTGGGGGTATAATTTTTCGTCTCTAATATTCACCAAATTTAGGCGTTACACTCTTTTTACTTCCTGTTTCGCTCATTCCTCCCATTTTCAAAGCAATATAGAGACTGGTGTCTGTATCGTGTGTAAACAAAACCTAAGTCGATATTGTTGTTGCATCATGCCGAAGCATATTTATTTTGTGTGATGTTGTGCCTACTCGTGCATTCGTCTAGTTTTGGTTTTCGATTCATGGATTAATCTCGATTAGAAGGAGGCGAAAGCGAGTAGAGGGTAGTCGGCCCGGCCCGCGGCCCAGCCCAGCCCGTGGTGCGGCCCACCCTGGCCCAGGAGCACGCGTCCAGGCACCCTCCCCTATGCGCGCCTCCTCTCCCCCTCAATCTCCATTTCCCGCGCAGTAACCTCCCTCTCCCTCTCTCTTCCACCTATCTCCACCTCTCCCCTTGCCCTAGGATGGATCCCGGTGAGCGATTGCAACCGTCCATCAAGCCCCAAGGTGAGCTTCCCCTCTCCTCTCTCCTCTCCCTCTTCTCCCTCCCTCTCCGCGCACGCGGCCCTCCCCGGCGAGCCCCTGCCCAGCGCGGCCGTTCGGTGGCCCTCACCCAGCGCGCGGCCCCCTCGGCACGCATAGTAACGTTTAAATTTAGTTTAAATTCAGTTTAATTCATGTGTTGCATCGCTGTAAAGCCCAAAATTGGTAAAAATAATAATAATAAAAATAAAGAAATAATTAGTGATGATAGTGTTTCCAGAATTTTTTGAAATCCTTTGGAGAATTTACTAGGACCTTTCCTATTCATAATCAATTGAATAATGTTAACCTAGTAAAATAGCCACAAAATAAATATTGTGGTGATACATCCTATTAAAATAAGGTATCATAATTTAAATTTGACCTCAAAATTTTAAATGAAATCATAAAAGAGAAAATGAGAAAAGAAATTGTAATAGTCATTTATTACTTCAAGAATTTGAAAAAAAGAAGGTGAATAAATAATAATAGTAAAAAAATTAGTAGGATTAATATCCATATTAGGATGATATTTAATATTTGGAAATCTAAAAAATTTAAAACTAGGGATTTAAAAGTTAGTTGAATCTTTAATTTTGGAACTTGAAAAGAAGTGGAAAAGAAAGAAAAAAAGAAAAAGGAAGCCATACCTGCTCTAGGCCGAATCCTCCCTACTCGGCCTAGAAAATAACCCCTATGCGCGGCCCACTCTCTCCACGTGGCCCACGCGTGTGCCAGCCCACCTCCTGCCGCTTCCACGAGGGACCCGCTTGTCAGCCATTCTCTCCTCCGTGTTGCATGCTTGGGCCACTGCAGTTGGGTCCCACTTGTCTGGTCTTCTTCTCCATTGAAACAAACATCGAAGCTTACGGATTGGAGACCGCGGCTTCGGTGGGTGGTTGGGGACCTCCGATTCTCATGTTGCCCCTCGCCCCGCGTGCATATAAGCCTACCACCCCCATTGGCCCTCCAGAACCAAAGCCGTGCAGGGAGAAAGGGATCCTGCCTGCCGCCATTTTCGAGGTGAGAACGAAGAGAGAGAGAAAGAACCGAGCTATGCCATTGCCATGCGGGCTCGTCGTTTTCGCGACCCCAGTGTCGTGCCGTGAAGCTCCACATATCCGTGGAGAAGTGTGTTGTGGCCTCGCCGCATTGAACTGGCGCCCGGGGCTCGGGATTTCTTCACCGGAGACCGCGAACCCACTGTCCACCATGAGCAGCCATCCCTACGTCTCGAACAACGGTGAGATATCGAGCACTTTATTTGCCAAACCCTCCGCTGTGTATAGGTGCTAACGGGTAGGAGGTTAGTCAAGGGAATCAAGGTCTTGGGTGTAACACCCTAGGTGTTACCCAAGACCCTGGCTCAGTGCATGCACCTATAGTCTATTATCACATGTGTTTAAATGGGAAGGAGGGGCACCAAAACTTTAGAAACCATGGCTTAACTAAGTGATTATCATGATGGGAGGGATACCCTAGCTTTTCATGTATCTTCACCTTTGAAAAAGATTCTAAAATCCTAGTTCCCCCTCTTGAGCCATTACACCCCCAAGCATTGGATTAAGGGGAGAACTATGCAAATGGCCAATTCATGACTTTAACCCTTTACCAAAGTTGAAGTACATTAATATATCTACAAAATATAGTAAGGGAAGTATTACAAAAAGGTCCTACAAAAACCCCAAATCAAGCACCCAAGTGGAGAGCACTATATAATAACTCACATGTTCTCTAAGTTAAAAATCAGCCCACTTCCAAAGATTGGAGATGTTCATTAAGTTGCTGGCGCCAAATCCTTAGGGTCCAAATAACAAAAAGAAGCCAAACTACCCAAGGCACACCCAATTTAGTGAGCTCGGGTTAAGAGAAGGAAAAGCCAGGGGGGTTATGGGAAATGTTAGTGACTCTGGTGAAAAGTTACCAGGGGCACAGATTTAAGATTTTGGTTAAAAAACCCCAGGGGTCCCGGCGCAAAGTTGTTTTTCTTAAACCTTTAAGATTTATTCTTTTTAAATAAGTAGAGAACTTGAAAAATTCATAACTTGAGTTTTATCCAACCAAATATGGTCAAACCAATTTTGCTAGGTCCTAAATATTATGAACTATTCAGCAAAAATAATAAACACCCTGATTCCTACAATACTTTTTAGAGTTTTAATTTAAATAAGCATAATGCCCAAAACTAAATAAATAGAAGGAAAATAAAATACTTTAGGTCTAAGGCTGAGAAAAATTGGAGATGTCCTTAGCTAGTAACTACCCTGTTTAAAAATGTTAAACTCCCCAATATACTAGGTTAAGGAGGGATTAACCATTAAAACTTGTATTGGCCAAAACCTTAAGAAAATGAAAAAGGAATTTAAAATGAGAACCATAGGGCAACCACATTTTTGCTAGCTTTCTTAGGTGATATAGTTCATAAGAAAATTTTGTTGAACCCTCTTTTAGTACAAAGAAAATCCACCATATTTTATTTAATAAAAATAGTAAGAACTTAGAAAAATCCTAGAAAAATAACCCTAAGGAGGAACCACCCCAACCCTAGGGATAACTACTATTATGCTAGTATGAATCTAGGAAAAATACAAGTTCTGTTGTTTGATATGTTTCAAATGACAAGTTAGTTATAAGTACCTTTTTGACATTAAACTTTAGAAAATCACAACTAAATAACCATTAAGTCACCTTCTGTGATTTTTGGCACAGAGGCCTGTTATTACCCATAGATGTTAGCAAAAATAATTTTTAGTATAGAGCCCCCCACCTAAATCAGAGTTGTAGTACAAAGTGACCATCTGCCCTCACTTTTGTTATTTTTGCCTAAAGTTTATCCTAATTATTTTTAACCTCAAATTTGTAGAAGAGACTACAGTGACCAATGTTTACCAACTGTAATTTTTACAACATTTTTGGAAATTTCTAAATCACCATGGTAGTTCAAGCTCACCTTAAAAGCCTGAATAGAAAATAAAACGAGGGATTGTAGAAGGAATTAAAATTACACAACTAGATCTCCTGAAGTGCCCACAAAAACTCTAAGGGGATGACTAAATTCTTAATTCCACACAAAACTTAAACTAGGTAATTATGAAGCACTAAGAGCACCATACGATAAAGAAACCCTAGTTTAACTACTGCCTTAACCTTGCTTCACCATACTTCGTATTTACTAATTTGGCATATCATTGACATGCATTATCTTATTCATTGCATTCGATAGATTGTAACCTCGCTGACGGAGAGTACGTCCTCATTTTAGAGCAAGGAGTTGCTCAGGAGGTAGTCCAGGAGCCAGCACCAGAGCCTACTATGGAGGATCTACCTGCCCCAGCTTTTGAAGGCAAACCCCGGTTTTATGCATAACCGTTTATATATGATATTTTACTACACTTATTGTTTATAGGCTTGTAATGTGCACTTAAGTGTAGGAGTTGTTTGAAACCCTAGTTGCATGATCTCAGGATTCCTTTTGAGATGGATACTAGTATGCTAGGTCGAGTAGCTGCTTTACAAATTAGGGATCTCGGTAGAAGTCGAGTGATTTTTCTAGCACTCGCGCGAGGTCAGGAATTGGTTGTATCCACTTTTATATTGGAATGATGATGCTTTGTGGACAATGATCCATGGGGATGCGTTGTCTACGAGACAAAATTTGGAATAAGGATTAAGGTGTGGAACCGTGTGTCAAGCATTTGAACGTACTAAACACGTGCCGAGAAATATCGTAAATCGGTAAGCCTAGTACCTGAGTGAACCTGCCTGCAGATTGACCTCCTCACGCGACCTGAGACGTGGTCTCCCATTCCGGTTATGGTGGGTACAAGTGCGATCACTGCACAACGGCAGTCGGGGTCAGTGAGGCATTGTACGCCAAGGTGGTGAGCCCCTTTCGGTTTACGGGGAATCGATTGGGACGGTTGATGTGTGTGGGGATGGAGTGCCTCGCCGCGTCGTGTGTTTAGGTTTATCTTGCAAGGTTGAAACTCGATTCGAATCATCTGCTTCTTGCAGCTAATGAGACTGCTTGATCCATGATTCTACATTGAGTAATAAGTGGAAATGAGGTGACCGACAAAGGATGTTGATTGATAAAAATGTTTGATACCATGTATGAATAGCTAGGTACACATCTAGTTAAAAGGATCATACTAAAACTTGAAAATCTAAAACATGATTTTAGGCTCAGCTAGTGCTTTTGGCAAACCAAACCCCTCAGCCAAACAGCTGCATGTCTAGAGGTAGAGGAGTAGACTCCTCACACCAGGTAAGTCTAGCTGAGTATTAGTATACTCAGCCTTGGTTGTGGCATAATTTTTTTATAGGTTCTCTGGAGGATGTGGTTACTGAAGTGACTTGGCCGTCCATCCTGCCACTGGGTTGGACAGTCGAGTGGGACCCTACTTCAGCAGGAGAGGAGCATGAGGAGTGATGGGCCAGGCTTCCCCATCCTCCCTTTTATTTACCGTTAGTTAATTTTCGCTGCATCGAGAACAATGGTTACTACTTTTGCAAAACTCCGATGATGTTGAAATAACATTAAGTACTCCTTTAATTTATGGTTTTATTCTTTATTGTATTTTCTCTGTGCCTCACCTTCGAGTGAGTATGTGGTACTTGATCCTATTAGTGGCCTTGTCGGACTAGATCCAAGGGACTGACAGTTTATTCCTATTTAAGTGTGGTCTATCCTTTAAGGAGGGACTTAGGCACTTAAGTTGGAATAATTCGGGCGGTTCCGCCACATTGGGTGGTGCCAACAATGGCGCCACCGCGACACTATCCGCCGCGGGAACCGTGGGTGCCACCGCTCTGACGGCCGGGGTGGAAGACGATCTCTCAGCCGTCCATCCGGATGTGGGCGGTGGAGATTAGATATCTAGATACCCCTTCGCATAGTTAGATCTGGGGCGTCGATCGGACGATGTGCGAGTGAGATTAGAGCGACCACATAACCCTTCGCCCATGAAATCTAGACCATGGATCCCAGATCATGTGGCCCGGATTGAATACCGGTTCACATATGATGGCGATATAATCTGAGGCCTCAAATGCGATCAAATGGCTGAATTCTACCCGTACCCCTTCGTCTTGGACGACTTGCTAAAGAAACACTGCCTTTTCACAAATCAACCTACCGTCCACTCAGGTGCACCACTGTGTCTGGGACGGTTTTGCGCTTTAGCCCCTGGCCTTTTATGTAATCATGCGCACAATCTAGGAAAATGAGAAGACAGAGAAATAATTATAGAAATTGATTTTTAATACAAAAATAAATCGATAAACATATGTAACTCATAATAAATTCATTTTAGCTCCAAATTAATTCATTCCAGAGACATTAATTTTGTTTTAATATTGTCTACCACTTAGTACCTCTGTTTAGCAATGAAACATGAATTAAAATTATTCATCTGAATTACTCTATACCATGTACTCAATAACTCCAGAAATTCATAACTCAATAACCGTAACTCTGTTTTGATCCATTCTAGTTGCATTAGTCTCACAATAATATTTATTATCATCTGGTAACTTTGTTTTGTCATGAAATATAGGTTAAAATGTTGCACTTAGTCTATTCTATATTTAACCACGTGGATCTTCAGAAAACCATAACTTCATAACCGTAACCCCGAATTTAGAGGTTCTCGAACCCACTATCTTGTAGCGATGTGTAGAATAT
Organism: Zea luxurians; assembly: GCA_029449295.1. Classification (NCBI taxonomy): domain Eukaryota; kingdom Viridiplantae; phylum Streptophyta; class Magnoliopsida; order Poales; family Poaceae; genus Zea; species Zea luxurians. The sequence goes on along the minus strand of JAOPSE010002477.1, from coordinate 65,273 downwards.
TATTATGCAGTTTATTGTTATGTTCGTTGTGATGTTAATTTTTCCTATACCATGTTTGTCTGTATTGCTACATTTAGCAGTGAGGGCACGTGTCATTTGAAAAGCAAGTTGGTACCTAGAATCTCATTGTCAGGCAAGTTGTGCCCTTGATCACTTCTTTTTACCCAGTCATGTTCTGATTAATCATAATGATCTGCATAGGTTAATTTTGATGGGACCCAATAGGTTACCCTAGTTTGACTATCTTTATACCTTGTTTACCACTGAATTTTTGGGTAGTACCTGCTATTGCTTTATGTGGTTTTTGGATATTGAGATATACATTATTCATGATTATACTTTTATTATAAGTTGTTATTTACCGTTCATGTTAATATCATTATGTTAATTGGAACATGGAGAACCACCTGGGAAAACAATGCTACCACAAGGGTGGTATGGGACGCCCTTGGCTGACTAATTAGGAAAGCTAGTGGAGGACTACCTTACCTGAAAGGGGCAAGGGCAGTAGGGGAGTGGTTAGTGTGGGGAGGCCCTTGGGTTGATTTTGCTACGATGGCGGTCAGGCGAGGGGTCCCTGCATTGGAGCTTCCTAGAAACTACAGCGGAATTTCTGAAGCCGGTGGAACTTTGTAAAGGCCTCGTAGTGTTACCCTGCCTCACCTCCTCGGTAGAGGTGTATGGGAAGTCGCGATCCCTTTGCAGATGGGTAACATTACTTGTGGGTAAAGATGTGCAACCTCTACAGATTATAAAACTTGTATATCAATCGTGCTCACGGTCATGAGCAGATCGGACACTCACATGATTAATTTATGGAACTAAATTCAATTTGTCATATGCATTGCATCGCAGGTGTTGTTATCACTTTTGTTCTACTACTTAATTGGGTTGGCATTTACTTATACTTAGTAATTGCTAATAAAATTTTGACTAACTTTAAAAGCAATGCTCAGCTTCAACCATCCTCTTTGGTAAGCCTTACACTTCGTGTGAGCTCCCACCTTTGGCGAGTTCATGCAAATTATTTCCCACAACTTATTGAGAGATGAACGTATGTGAGCTCACTCTTGCTGTCTCACACCCCCCACAGGTCAAGAACAGGTACCGCAGGATGAGGCGCATGGAGGATGTTGTCATGAGTTCATGAGAGGTCTAGGCTGTTGTCTCCCAGTCAACTTTGGGTTGTTGGATCGTTGTCTCCTTATGATGTAATTATTTATTATTTTGTATAGAACTCCTATTATATAAAGATGTGACATTCGTTTCTGTACCACTATTCATCATATGTGTGAGACTTGGTCCCAGCACACCTGGTGTTTATTTCGCGCCCGGGTTTTGGACCCCTAAAACCCGGGTGTGACAATCGCGCGCTTCGTCACGCGACGATTCATTTTAAATTCAGTTTAATCCATGTGTGCTGTCACGTGCTTCGTCGCGCGACAATCTATTATGTTTTCAGTTTACATCATGTTTCGTCGCGCGCTTCATCGCGTGACGAACTGTTTTAATTCTGTTTAAATTATGTGTTGTGTTGCGCGTTTTGCCGCGCGACAATCTTTTTAATTTCCATTCGAATAGTGTGTTGTGTCACGCTTCGTCGCGCGACGATCTTTTAAATTTAACTAGAGTTGTGTATAATAATTAAGGTACATAGTGTAATTTTATTTTATGCATAGCACGATTGTTAAATTAATATAATTATGTTTAGACAAGTATTTTAATCCATAGCTGCTTAATGTAATTATCTTTCGACCGTAGCCTCGACCGTTGTAATTTTATTCTCGCATAGTTATAGATGCAAGCCCTGCGCCACACATCTGTTTAGTTGTGATATTTAATTATGTGGTGTATTGTTTCTTTCTATGTTAAGTTTGTGGAATGCATGTTTGAACTCGTATGGATAATGGTCCGTTGGTGGAGTCCGAAGGAGTTATAGGCAAAGACCCTGAGGAGCAGCTGGTTGGTGAAGGCAAGTGCCCTCTAACCTATCTATGTCCCACTAATTTTATAATTCACCTCCCCGCATTAACACAATTTATACCTAAGGATTGACTAGTTTTGTTTATCCTGTCCTTGTTCACCTATTTGGGTTGGATCATTTTTGGTTTTGCTCTATACTAGCACTTTACTCTAATCAATGAACATGATGACATTATTTATGATACGATGTTGACCTTTTGATTATGATGATGGTATTCTGACATTTATGGGGGCTCGAGCGGTTTCTCGAGTGCCTCTCCGCAAGGACTGGTTCATTGGAGGACCACTCGGGAAAACAGTACAGCCATGAGGGTGGAATGGGATGCCCTTAGCTAATTAATTAGAGGAATTGGGGTGTAGTTTCCTTCGCCGTCGTGCCGTCAATGGGGATCGGTGTATGCGACTCGCTCTATGGAGGGTGGTATGCCCCTTGGGGAGGAGTGCGGTATATTTAGGAAACCTAATGGGCAGCTACATCTTAGGGAATCTTTGTAAAGGCTTTGTAGTGAATCCCTAGCCATTCACCTCGGGAGTGAACAATGGTCTTGCAAGCCCGGTCTAGAGAGGGAATCACGAATCGTGGGTAAATTGTGCAACCTCTGCAGAATGTTATGAAACTGATATATCCATTGTGCTCACGGTTATGAGAGGTCTTAGGAGCTCCATTGATTAGAGACACACTGATTAGAGATACTATGGTTGCAGATGATGATGAGGATAATTATGGTTTTGATGATTATGATTATGGTTTCTAATATTCTTTCCGTTTGGAAGGAGTACTTCTGGGCTAACAACTTGGGTTTAATACTAAAACCTGGCTCTCTACTAGTAATAATTACCTGACCAACTAAAAGCAATTGCTTGACCTTAACCCACATAAATCTATTCCACTACAGCCAAACGGGACAATTGTTGAGTATGTTGATGTGTACTCACCCTTGCTTTACACACCAAACCCCGCCCCAGGTTGTCCACATTGCAACCACTACTTAGGAGAAGATGAAGTCGTGGTGGAGGATTTCTAGGAGTTCCAAGAGTATGATGAGTTCTGGGCGTGGGTTAGCGGCAAACCCCCAGTCGGCTGCCTGTGAAGGCCGTGTTTAGCTACGTTTCATTTCCACACTATGATTTATGTTATTGACTATGTGGATGTCTCGGGCATCATGATGTAATCAGATTCTTACCTCTATTATGTTATTATTTGAGCACTGTGTGATGATGTCTGGTTATGTAAATAGTTGTGTACGTGAATTGCTGATTCTAGCACGTACATGGTTCGCATTTGGTTTGCCTTTTAAAACCGGGTGTGACATAAGTGGTATCAGAGTCGTGATGACTGTAGGACCGCTAACCTAGAGTAGAATGACCGTTCTAAGGATTATAGACCCCTATTATCACCTTGGCCCTTGGTGTCACTTCAAAAGTTGGTCATCTCGACCAATTCTATGTTCTATTATATATATTATACTTTGCTAAAATTTTTGTTTTATTTTATTTCCTAATATTTTTATGGTTTACTTGCTAGTCATATTAGTTCTGTTCTTACTCTTATGCTTATGGTGTCTTTTCTAGATGGCTTGTCTTAGACACACAGCACGGAAGTCAGTCATTTCTTTCTTGCCCTCTCGTCTTGTGGAGCGTCTGCTTCGTCGCCCGGTGACTGGCTAGTCCAGCCACTTGGAGAGGTTGCACCACCGCCTGCACGAGGAGCAGGAGCATTGGCGGCAGGAGCTAAAGCAACTGGGCTCTTCCTTCTTTCCTTAGCAGGAGGTAGAGTCTGTGAGGCATTGCTCTCCTGTGCCCCGCTGGAGACACCCCCAGCACCACCACTGGGTGTCCCGGCCACTGGAGTAGCTGCAGGAGGAGACCCCGACGACGGAGACAGCGATGACAGCAACTCGAGCTATAGCACTGACCTCTTAGAGTAGCAGGAGCCGGAGGGATGGGTCGCCCGACCCATCGCCCGTGACGCCGCTCGTGGGAGTCACTTCCACGATGCGCTCAACACCTTGCTACGCTAGGCACTTGACCGGCACACTTGTTTCATCGAGTATCGCTGTGTGGTCTACCAGCATAGTCATGGGGCATACCCGGACCGTTGGGAGGTGACTTGCTTGGTGCACCATCCAGAGGATTGTCTCTAGGGTGCGTAGGTCTGCTTGGAGCATTATTCTATCTCTGAGCGGGGCTCAACTGAGGCAGCCATGCAGGATGCAGCATGGCGTGTGATTTCGCACAACTGCTTAGTGCTCGATGGGGTGGCCTATGGTCTTGACCTGAGGTATTACCCCCGCCGTCCATCTGGCAGCTCTAGAGGTGTGATTGTCTCACCTATTGGTGAGGACAATCCTAGGTTGAGCAGCATAGTCAACCTAGCTGCCATGCTAAACATAGAGCTCTACCACGCTTTAGATGAGCTAAGTAGGGCTCATGTTGAGATCGCCCAGTTGCGGCAGAGCGTGTGGAGCGTTGTCACCTAGTGGATGGCTCTCCCGCCCCTGTCAAGACTCAGCACCCTTAGCACTCGCCTCGGCATGGGCTCCATGTCTATGGCAACCCCAACTATAGGACTAGGATAAATTTAGAACCATAGATTGTCAGCATTGGATTTTGTAATTAATGCTTAAAATAGAAGTCTTAGTCTTAGTCTTGGTTAGTCTTAGTAAGTCAGGATAGTTTGCTTATCCTGTGTTTTTATGCTTGTCTTGATGAACTATGATGGATTTGGATCTTTGTAATGACTGTCGCCAGAGTGTGGGTACCCCCTGCATTTTGGTTTAGCTATTAATGTTAATGAAATTAGTTATTTAGTTGGGAAATGCTTGTTTGTTCAGTGTTGTGGAAGAACTCTATACCCTTTTCTTATGCTGCAAGATTTGCAAGGTCAGTTCTGATGTGTGATTGCCTTCCGTAGATGTCAGACAAGAGGCATAGAGGGGGAGACGTGCCCAGCAAGAGCAATAGGCACCGCAGGATGAGGCACCCCAACAGCAGTTGCCACCCCTACCCCCAATGACAATAGAGCAGATGTTTCTGATGCAGACTCAGGCAGTCCAACTGATTGGTCAGACTCTAGAAGCCATGCAACAGGTGCAGCAACAGCAGCCCCCACCTCAACCTCAAATGCAAGTGCAAATGCCTCAGATGCCCAGAGATAAGCTTGCGGAATTCATGGGAGGACATCCCCTAGTGTTTGCTCACTCTGCTGACCCATGCATACTGAATACTGGCTCTGTACCATGGAGCGGGAGTGGCACACTGCTCAGTGCGACGACAGAGAGAAGGTTTTGTATGGTCCCCGTCTATTGAGGGGAGCAGCTCAGTCTTGGTGGGAGTCTTACCTCGCCACCCACGTTGATCGCAAAGCCATCACTTGGGAAGAATTCAGAGATAACTTCCGTTGAAATCATGTTCTAGTAGGTTTGATGACACTGAAGAAAGAAGAGTTTTTGGCACTAAAGCAAAGGCCTGTGTCAGTTAGTGAGTATAGAGACAGGTTTCTGCAGCTGTCCCACTATGCTTCTAAAGATGTCAACAAAGATGCCAAGAGGTAGTACCGTTTCTTGAGAGGCTTAGTCGATCCACTGCACTATCAGCTAATGAACCATACCTTCCCCAGCTTCTAGCATCTGATTGACAGAGCAATCATGACTGAGAAAAAGCACAAGGAGATGGAGGATCGCAATCGCAAGATTGGTGGACCTCAGCCTGTGAGCAGTAATCGCCCCCGTTTCTTAGGTAATCCACCTCAGCAGTTCAAGCAGAATCACCCTTAGGGATATCAACAGCAGACCCAGCGTTTGCCTTAGCAGCAGTTCTAGAGGCTGTACCCTCAGCATCAGCAGCAGTACCGCCAGAACAGCCAGCCAGGAGGAAGTCAGTTCAAGAGGCAGAATCAGGAGGCACCTTGTCTTCCTGCCCCAGCAACCAACCAGAGCAGTCAAGCAGCCCCAATGCAAGGACGAGCTAGAGGATGCTTCCATTGTGGAGAGCAGGGCCATTGGGCGATGCATTGTTCGAAGAAGGTAGCTCAGCAGCAGCCAGGCCCCATTGTCCCATCAAAGCAGAATGTACCTCAGTTAGGAGCAGGCAATCATGTTCAGACGTGCTACAACCATTGGAGGCTGAACCATCTGGAGGCCGAAGCAGTCCATGAAACACCAGGCATAGGTACATTGGCAGTCGAATCCCATATTGTAGAAGTGTTATTTGACATTGGAGCAACGTGTTCATTTTTACTGCATCATGGGTAGAAGTGCATAATCTCCTAATAACCACCATGTCAACACCATTTCAAATTCATTCAGCCGGTGGAAAAGTCTTAGCCGATAGTGTATGCTTGAATGTAGTGTGGAAATAAGGGGGATAGAGTTTTCCGCTAACCTCATAATGATGGGTACTCAGGGAATAGATGTTATCCTAGGGATAAATTGGCTAGATAAGTACCAAGCAGTTATCAGCTGTGATAACAGGACGGTGAAGTTGGTGTCCCCACTAGGAGAGGAAGTGGTGACTGAGCTAGTCTCTCGAGCCAAAGAACGGAGGTTGTCACTAGATGACTATTAATAGCAAAGAGACTGAACCACTCGAGGCTATCGAGGATGTGTCAGAATTTCTGGATGTGCTCCCTAAAGATCTACCAGGTATGCCACCTGAACAAAAAGTTGAGTTTGCCATAGAGCTTATTCCTGGCACCGCCCCTATTACTAAAAGAGCCTACAGGGTATCTGGACCAGAGTTGGTTGAGCTCAAGAAGCAGATAGATGAGCTGTCAGTGAAAGGTTACATCAGACCAAGGGTGTGCTTGGTTTGGCTTTTGGCTTTGGCTTTTGCCCCATAAAAGCCAAAAGCCAAACTAAATGGTTGGATCCAGGAAGCAGCTTTTTCTAAAAGCTGACTTTCTTGTAGTGCAAAATTGAAAGCACCCCTGGACCTGCTTTTAGTAGCTTTAGGATGGAACAGTGAAAACATATATCGAAGAACTTTTAATGGCTTTTAGTGGTTTCCACCAAACGGATTTTAACTTTTTAATAGCTCACAACCCACAACAGCTTTTTCCACAGCTCACAGCCTACAACAGCTTTTTCCATAGCCACAGTCCAACCAAACAAACCCCAAGTACCTCACCTTGGGTCGCTCCTGTCCTGTTCGTGGAGAAGAAAGATGGCACCAGGAGGATGTGCATCGATTATCGAGCTCTAAATGAGGTCACAATTAAGAACAAGTACCCCCTACCTAGAATAGAAGATCTGTTCGACTAGCTAAGAGGAGCCAGCATGTTCTCGAAGATAGATCTGAGGTCAGGTTATAATCAGCTCAGGATCCAACCTTTGGACATCCTGAGGACAATATTTATTACCAAGTATCGATTGTATGAGTACACAGTTATGTCTTTTGGCCTTACGAATGCTCCAGCCTTCTTCATGAATCTGATGAACAATGTGTTCATGGATTATCTCGACAAGTTTGTGGTGGTATTAATTGATGATATTCTCATATATTCTCAAAGTGAGGAAGAGCATGTGGATGATCTGAAGATGGTATTGCAGAGATTGCAAGAGCACCAGCTATAAGCAAAGTTGAGCATGTGCGAGTTCTGTATTGATGAAGTCCTATTCTTGGGTCACATTATAAACAGAGATGGATTGGCTGTGGATCCGAGGAATGTGGTAGACATTCTGAACTAGAAAGTGCCAATAGATGTTCGAGGAATCAAAAGCTTCATTGGAATGGCCGGATACTATCGGCGATTCATTGAAGGCTTTTCAAAGATTCCGAGACCAATGAAAGCTTTGCTAGCAAACAAAATTGAGTTCAAGTGGACCCATAAGTGCTAAGAGGCCTTTGAAGCGCTGAAAGAGAAGTTGACTAAATCGCTTGTCTTAATTTTGCTTGATGTGCACAAGCCCTTCTCGGTATATTGCGATGCTTGCTACACCGTTTTGGGATGTGTATTGAAGCAAGAGGGAAGAGTTGTGGCATACTTGTCCAGACAGCTGAATGTTCATGAGAAGAACTACCTAATCAATGACTTGGAGTTAGCAGCAGTGGTTCATGCACTGAAGACATGGAGGCATTGTCTGTATGGGAAGAAGTGTGATGTTTATACAGACCACAAGAGTCTGAAGTACATATTCACCCAGTTAGAGCTGAATATGAGATAGTGAAGATGGTTAGTGTTGATCAAATACTATGAATAGGAAATTCACTACCATCCAGGCAAAGCGAACGTGGTGGCAGATGCTTTAAGCAAAAAAAGTCAAGTCAACATGATGGTCGCTCACCCGATGCCTTTTGAGATGGCCAAAGAATTTGACAGATTGAGCCTCGGATTTTTGAACAACACGCAAGGAGTAACAGTCGAATTAGAACCCACCATAGAGTGGGAAATCAAAGAAGTGCAGAAGAATGATGAAAATATCAATGAAATCTAGCAGCTGATTCTAGAAGGAAGAGGCAAAATTTTGGGGATGATGTAGAAGGTGTGGTATGGTTCAAGGACTGCTTGTGTGTTCCCAATGTCTAATCCATTTGGGAGTTGATCCTCAAGGAAGCTCATGAGACAGCTTATTCTATACATCCTGGAAGCGACAAGATGTATCAGGATCTAAAGAAGAAATTCTGGTGGTACGGAATGAAGAGGGGGATCATAGAGCATGTGGCTATATGTGACAGTTGTCAGAGAATCAAGGCAGAGCATCAGAGGCTAGCCGGTTTGTTGCAGCCGTTGCAGATTCCTCAATGGAAATGGGATGAGATCGGAATGGACTTCATAGTCGGGTTGCCTCGCACTCGAGCCAGCTACAATTCCATTTGGGTAGTAGTGGACCGCTTGACCAAGTCAGCTCACTTCATACCTGTCAAAACTAGCTACAACAGTGCAGTATTGGCAAAGTTGTACGTCTTCATGGTGTGCTAAAGAAGATAGTGTCAGATAGAGGAACACGGCTCACCTCTCATTTCTGGCAGTAGTTGCATGAAGCCTTGGGTACACATTTTGTAACACCCCTGGTGTTACTGTTACTAAAACTTGAGCATATCATGTGTTTGTCACACCTGGAGTGCATTCACTAGGCAAAAACTTTAAACAAGTTGTGTTGTTATGACATTTTGTAAAACCCTAGAGTAGGATACTTAACCCTAAATTGGGCTTAGAAGGGCAAAGAAAAGCCTAATAAGAGAAAACATCAAAACTTATTAGAGATGGTCATAAAATGTCACCTTGAATAGACTTATGGGATATCCCAACCCTAGAAGTATCAAAAACTCCAAAAAGAACCCTAGAAAGCCCTAAACTTAAACCCTAGGGGGGCTAAGTGCAAAATTAGTGCACTTTTGGACTAAAGTGCAAAAACTATGAAGTTAAGGTGTCTTAAGTCATAAGGTTCATAAATATGTGAATTTGCAAGTAAAACCTTGAGATTTGGACCTAATTGCAAAATAGCCACACTAATACTCATATGGCTATGTCTGAAATCAGTGACATTAGCCCAATTTTGAAGCCTCATATCTTCCAAGCTATGAGTATTTTTCCCTAGGTCACCATATCAAATTTGTAGAGCTATGTAAGGGGAATAACTTTGCTATAGAGATTAAGCCGTGGTCACATGAAAAATTTGGAGTAAAATGAGCCCAAAGTTGAGCTGTCAGACTGCCCTAGGTCTGAATTCAGACTAACAGTGAGATTGGGCAATCTTTGGACTGGAATTCGACCATGATCTAGTGAGTGTTTGGCTATGGTGGCTATAGCAAGATTGTAGCTGAATCATTGGGCAACAACTTTGTTACAGGCAGAGTAGCAAGTTGTTATGTAAAGATTTGAGATCTAGGCCCTGCAAATTAGGCTATCAAGTGCACTGAATAGGAATCCCATTGTACAGTAACTGAAAAAGATCCCAAATTCATCCGCCTTTTCGCTGTCGGTAATCTTGCACCAGGATTCTCGTCGCCGTTGTGATTCGGGCTCAGCACCGTACCGGATGTGGCTCAGGGTGGTAAAGATCGTCGGGTGGATGAACTTGAGCTCCTGTTCACTCCGGCCATCGTGTCCCGCCATGGACAGTCGCTCTGGCATCACCGCCGTTCGCCATTATCCGACCGGGCTACGTGCCTCGATGCGTTACCACATCGCGGTGAGTCACCGTAAACCGCTCCTTAACCCTGGCTCGTCGCCGGTGGGTTTGCCACGGTGATGACCACGAATCACTGTGCCAGTGACTCAGTTCTCCTCTCGACTGCCAGCACATCTTGCCCAAATTGATCACCACCGCTCAAGAACATTATAAATTGATGGCATGGTCCGTTGCGTAGGATCATCACCAAGCTTGAGCACCCACTCTTACCGCAGATTAGCCACCACAACTTTCCAATTTCCCATTTCCCCCAAATTCTGTCTCCGTCACCGCGGTATTGCCCTCACCGTGGTCCAGGTCTGATCATGCTCCCTACTCTCTTGTTTCAGCATCCTTAGGTTCTTTTGATGCTCCCGACCCCGCCAATTGGACTAGGACCCCTTAGATCACCGGGAACGCGTTTGATTACCCGTGGTGCCCGCTGTCACCGGGGACAGTGCGTGTTAGCGCTTCGATTGTAAAATTAGTTGAGGGGAAACACTTGATAGGGCCCGAATTAGGTCTACGCCGAAGAAGGGCACCGGGCATTGCGTGAATCGGCCAGTGTTGGCTCGCCGGAGTTCGGTTCCCCGTCGTGCGGCGTAGTGGACATGTCGCTGTGAAGGATTAGAAGTTCAAGGGTCTTTCTTCAAGTGTCAGCGAGACAGTGAATAGTAGCTGTGGGCTCTTAACAGATTATTCAGGACAGCTGGGGTCTCTATGCAAAACTGCCAGCGAGGGCGCGCGCGGGCGCGTTTCTACTGTTATTGGGCCGACTGGGCCGATTTAGGTCCAGTACTATTCATCATTTTTCGTTTTCCTTTTCTGCCAGAGCTAATACAATTTTAGAAAATTGTAGAAAATGATAAAATTACCTGACCAATTTTGCTAGATTTCTAAATTCCTATAGAATTTAATAAAAATAGTTTCATAATTTTTAGTCCAAAGGGAAATTATAGAGTATTTAAAACAACCTAAAACCATGCTTCTGGATTTTTAGAGAATAAATAATAAATCAAAAATTCACTAAATTTTTAGGATAAATTTTAAATAATGTTTAAAAGCCTTGGGTAAAGTTTGGTATGATTTGGGCCATGTTTGATACTTAGAACCCAAAACCCTACCCCCTGCCCTGTGAACTTCACTATTGACTCCGGAAACCCTAAGTTCTCGGAGATCCGTGAAGGAAAATTGTATTCAAGACTTTGGATAATAAACCTTTATTATCTTTGCATCATCATGAGCATTACATGGGCATTCATTCTCATGTATGGCTATATTTAGAAAATGAAGAACAAGTAGAAGTCGAAGAAGAGAAGACTTCACCACCACCACCTGAGGAACATCAGGCAGGCAATTGTTTTTATTTCGATATCTGTGGAACCGAGCCTGATTCACCAGTGACACAAGGCAAGCCCTGGTGCATTTGCCACCCCCTTGTTCCTTTAAAAATCTTTCTCACTTACTTGATGCATTAGATGATAGGAGTTGTGTGCTAAATAATTGCTGCATCTCCTTCCTTGGATTATTTCCTAATCCCTGTTTCACAGAAGGTTTTCTTATGCTTAGCCTTGCTTTAGAAAAACAAAATATTTTGTTTTCTCAAAGATGATGTGGCAAAGTGGGTGGGATGTTTTCGAAAATAAAACATGATGGTGGATCCATCATGGCCACGATGGATTCAACATCGGAAAAGATGTACCTCTGCCAGTACCAAACTTTGAGTTTGAAATGATTAAGCTGAGACCGGGCGGGTGACTTGCACGAGAAGAGAGTCTCGGTGTAGTGTCTCCGTGTGAGTCGATTAAGGACCATCTCAATGTAGGCTTGATGAACGAGGACCCTTTAACTAGTCACATGCCTCGTCATGGGTAAGCTTTGCCTCGGGCAGACTAATACCAGAATAAGATACCACGCAATGGGAGTGGAGAGATGGCGAGAGTAGCGTGTACCCTCCGTGGCAAGAGGCTGGACGGTGGTGTATCTGTGCTCTCGGTTGGCGTGAACCTGATCTGGTCTTAAGAACCCCGGTGGCGAGTTGACATATGCAAGGGTTAAGTGCTACATATGTCATGTGATTGGAGATCCTCAGCTGAGTACAATAGATTCGGATCGCCGTAACTTCGCGGTTATGAAGACTTGGTCACTGACTTACACGTAGCAATCCAGTAAAGATGAAGGGTTGTTAAGAAATTGGCTAGTGCAGGTCAAGTGATTGAACTAGGATAGAGAGAACCCTAGTTGCAGGTAATTTTACTCAACCTGACAAATAAAACTAGATTTTTAAGGATCCACTCTTAGTAAGCATTTCTGCAAACAGAGTCATTGATTATTGATAAGGTTTACCTTGACTCCCTCTAGCCAACATACCCTTGAGAGTTTTTTCTTTAGTCGGGTAAGACTTGCTGAGTAATTCCATACTCAGGGCTTTGTCCCATGTTGTTTTAGGTGAAGAAGCGACAAACTTTTGTTGCTTCTGTTCAAAGGTGGTACCAAAGGAAGAGCACCAAGAGTAAAGATGCGGGAGGAAAGGATCCTCCATAAAACTTTTGTTTAATACTTATCCGGAGGGGTTTTTGCCTCCCATGGTTTGTAATAATAATACTCAGCACTCATATATTATGTTCTAGTCTGTAACTATATAACTCTGTCTTTCCAATAAAGGTAAGTTAATGTAACTGCTTCTGCATTTTCGTATCTCCGATGCTTGTAGTGTCTTTACAAAAGGTTTTCTTATGCTTAGCCTTGCTTTAGAAAAACAAAATGTTTTGTTTTCTCAAAGATGATGTGGCAAAGTGGGTGGGATGTTTTCGAAATAAAACTTGATGGTGGATCCATCATGGCCACGATGGATTCAACATTGGAAAAGATGTACCTCTGCCAAGTACCAAACTTTGGGTTTGAAATGATTAAGCTGAGACCGGGCGGGTGACTTGCACGAGAAGAGAGTCTCGGTGTAGTGTCTTCGTCTGAGTCAATTAAGGACCGTCTCGATGTAGGCTTGATGACCGAGGACCCTTTAACTGGTCACATGCCTCGTCATGGGTAAGCTTTGCCTCGGGCAGACTAGTACCAGAATAAGATACCACACAATGGGAGTGGAGAGATGGCGAGAGTAGCGTGTACCCTCCGTGGCAAGAGGCTAGACGGTGGTGTATCTATGCTCTCGGTTGGCGTGAACAGATCTGGTCTTAAGAACCCCGGTGGCGAGTTGACATATGCAAGGCTTGCTACATATGTTGTGTGATTGGTGATCCTCAGCTGAGTATAATCGATTCGGATCGCTGTAACTTCACGGTTATGAAGACTTGGTCACTGACTTACATGTAGCAATCCAGTAAAGATGAAGGGTTGTTAAGAAATTGGCTAGTGCAGGTCAAGTGATTGAACTAGGATAGAGAGAACCCTAGTTGCAGGTAATTTTACTCAACCTGACAAATAAACTAGATTTTTAAGGATCCACTCTTAGTAAGCATTTCTACAAACAGAGTCATTGATTATTGATAAGCCTTACCTTGACTCCCTCTAGCCAGCATACCCTTGAGAGTCTTTTCTTTAGTCGGGTAAGACTTGCTGAGTAATTCCATACTCAGGGCTTTGTCCCATGTTGTTTTAGGTGAAGAAGCAGCAAACTTTTGTTGCTTCTATTCAAAGGTGGTACCAAAGGAAGAGCACCAGGAGTAAAGCTACAGGAGGAAAGGATCCTCCATAAAACTTTTGTTTAATACTTATCGGGAGTGGTTTTTGCCTCCCATGGTTTGTAATAATAATACTCAGCACTCATATATTATGTTCTGGTCTGTAACTATATAACTCTGTCTTACTTTCCAATAAAGGTAAGTTAATGTAACTGCTTCCGCATTTTCGTATCTCCGATGCTTGTAACGTCTTTACAAAAGGTTTTCTTATGCTTAGCCTTGCTTTAGAAAAACAAAATGTTTTGTTTTGTCAAAGATGATGTAGCAAAGTGGGTGGGATGTTTTTGAAAATAAAACTTGATGGTGGATCCATCATGGCCACGATGGATTCAACATCGGAAAAGATGTACCTCTGCCAGGTACCAAAGTTTGGGTTTGAAATGATTAAGCTGAGACCGGGCGGGTGACTTGGACGAGAAGAGAGTCTCGATGTAATGTCTCCGTCTGAGTCGATTAAGGACCGTCTCGATGTAGGCTTGATGATCGAGGACCCTTTAACTGGTCACATGCCTCGTCATGGGTAAGCTTTGCATCGGGCAGACTAATACCAGAATAAGATACCACGCAATGGGAGTGGAGAGATGGCGAGAGTAGCGTGTACCCTCCGTGGCAAGAGGCTGGACGGTGGTGTATCTGTGCTCTCGGTTGGCGTGAACCTGATCTGGTCTTAAGAACCCCGGTGGCGAGTTGACATATGCAAGGGTTAAGTGCTACATATGTCGTGTGATTGGAGATCCTCAGCTGAGTATAATCGATTCAGATTGCTGTAACTTCGCGGTTATGAAGACTTGGTCACTGACTTACACGTAGCAATCCAGTAAAGATGAAGGGTTGTTAAGAAATTGGCTAGTGCAGGTCAAGTGAATGAACTAGGATAGAGAGAACCCTAGTTGAAGGTAATTTTACTCAACCTGACAAATAAAACTAGATTTTAAGGATCCACTCTTAGTAAGCATTTCTGCAAACAGAGTCATTGATTATTGATAAGCCTTACCTTGACTCCCTCTAGCCAGCATACCCTTGAGAGTCTTTTCTTTAGTCGGGTAAGACTTGCTGAGTAATTCCATACTCAGGGCTTTGTCCCATGTTGTTTAGGTGAAGAAGCGACAAACTTTTGTTGCTTCTGTTCAAAGGTGGTACCAAAGGAAGAGCACTAGGAGTAAAGCTGCGGGAGGAAAGGATCCTCCATAAAACTTTTGTTTAATACTTATCAGGAGGGGTTTTTGCCTCCTATGGTTTGTAATAATAATACTTAGCACTCATATATTATGTTCTGGTCTGTAACTATATAACTTTGTCTTACATTACAATAAAGGTAAGTTAATTTAACTGCTTCCGCATTTTCGTATCTCTGATGCTTGTAATGTCTGCGTGATGGGTGAAACGCTCTTGGGAAAGCTCAGGAAAGCATATACTGAACTTGCCAAGTAATTCAGGGGCACCTGCAAGGTTGTCTGAGGTTTGTTGGACAAGGACAACTGTAGGTGGGCCTAATGACTTGGGAGGTTCTGTCACAGCTGGTATCGGAGCAAAGCCCATCTCTGTAGATATTATGAGGCATCTTGAAAAAGAATTTTCAAAGACTTATCTAGAAAATTTCTTTCTTTCTTATCTAGTTTCTTTCTGAGTACTTATTTGAAAGACCAGATAATAGAGTGCAATGTATAGAAGGTGTGAATCGACTAAGGTTGATTCTGTAATTACACATGCATCATGCTAAAAACTATGCTAATAAGGTTTTCCCCTTAAGAAATGCCGCCGCGCACAAGAAAGACCGCGAGCAAGTCTACCGGGCCGATTGGCGTAACCCGTCATCAACTTGCCCCACGGCATGAAGATAGCAGCAGTGGTAGCAACGATCCAATCGGGGATCTGGAAGCCCAAGTGGATCAGCTTCGAACAGAACTCCGTCGCAGGAACGATATATGGGTCGCGGATGGTGAAAGAATAAATGAATTAAGAACAGACATCCACCACCTACAAGATCAGCTCGCGGAACGAGATCTAGCGCTCAACTGGGCGGTTAACTTTCGTTCGCTTGCCTGGGCTAAGGAAGCTAGAGCTCGAGCCTGCGTGGAAGAGCTTAGCATAGTCGTAGATAACTTGCAGGTTTATTGTAATACATTACATGAAGAAGTTCATGTATTGTATTCCCAACTGCATCCCAATATACCTGCGGATCCTGTCAGGATGGAAGCCGGACCTTCTGGAGTAGCGGGAGAAGCACTCGATGGTGAAATGGACCTTTCTAGGCCCCCTCCCTCTATGAAGTTGGTGGATGAATGGTCTCCTACTCCCGACAGCGAGGCTACTAAGAGTGACAAGAAGCAAGAGTAGTATAGTGTGGATGTAGTAGTAATCTATAATAGGTAATGTAATCCTGTTGTAAAATTCGAGTCTGTAACATTACCCTTTTTAGTAATGTAAAATGGATGGTTTTCTTTGGCATATTATATTCTTCTCAATGTTTGTTGCCTCATATGCCTTCCAAGACTCGTTCACAGGATGGAGCAGGGACCTCCAGTGGGAGGGAAGCAACCCCGAACCCACCTCCAGTACCTCCCACGTTAGCTGAGGCCATCGCTGCCTTGGTTAACGGTACGGCCGACAAAACCCGCTTTCTGCGAGAGATGGCAGGTCAACGATTACAACAACAAGGTGGGCGGGCATATCCGCAAGGCCCCCATGAAACATCCTATCTGGATTTCTCCGAGACGCGCCCTCCATTCTTTGTCAAAGCAGAGGACCCTCTAGAAGCGGATGAGTGGATCCGCGTTATTGAACAGAAGTTCAGGCTCCTCCTGTGTTCGAAGATTCAAAAGCCCCTATTCGCAGCACAACAATTGTGTGGCCCTGCCACTACCTGGTGGGGAAACTTTGTAGCCATTCAACCGGCTGGTCATCAAATAACTTGGGATGAGTTCAAGCTGGCTTTCCGCGAGCACTATATACCTGAAGGGGTGCTCCACATGAAGCAGGAAGAGTTCATGAAGTTGAAACAAGGTGGAGATACTGTCACCCAGTATCTCAATAAATTCAACCACTTATCCCAATATGCGATCGATCAAGTCAACACGGATTTAAAGAAGAGAAATTGTTTCATGAGAGGTCTTAATGATCGAATGCAAAGAAAGATGGCCACCTGCATTGATCTTTCCTATGGAAGGGCTGTCAGTACTGCACTGGCAGTCGAGGCTAAATATGCAGGCTCTGGAAAATCCAAGGGTTACGGAGGCGACAGACCCAGTTAGGGGTCTGAGAAAAGGCAAAGGTTGATAATCCGACCTTTCAATCCTAATCGCTCTTCACCACGTCCACCCTCCTACCCTTTTAAGCAACCGGTCTTCATTCGCCCCGTCACTGCCCCGACTTCGACAAATCAGCCGGGTGCCCCTGGCACTCGTTTCCCTGCCATCCCCAGCTCTTCAACTGGCTGTTTCAACTATGGAAAGTCTGGACACTTTATCAAGGACTGTTCATACCAGAAGCAGAATCGCTCAAGTAATCAACAGAGATCTGGGAATTCTGTGCAAGGAAAGGGAAATGCGGCAAACAATACCGCGGGCAAAAATAAAAGGAAAACGGGACGAATTTATTATACTCAAGTGGCCACAACACCGGACGGCGAACCGGTTATGATGGGTACGTTTCTAGTGGCCAATCACCCTGCAATTATTCTTTTTGATTCTGGTGCTTCGCATACTTTCATAAGCAAGAAGTTTGTGGAGCAACATTGTATTCCACACCATGAATCAAGGGAAGGGTTTAAAATTCATTCGCCTGGGGGACAAATATTTACTAGAGAAGTGGCTTACCAAGTGCCCATAACATTGGCTGGACAGGACTTTCCTACTAATATGATTGTTCTGAAAGGCCAAGATATAGATGTAATCTTGGGCATGAATTGGTTGGCCCAACATAAAGCGATTCTCAACACTGATCGGAGAACCATCAGGTTGAGTTATAACCAAGGAGAAGTTCTTCTATCTATCCCCGTAGCTATTCCAGCTAAGCCATGTGGCAGAGTATATGAAGCCATCATAATGAAGATCAAAGATATTCCAGTAGTATGTGAGTTCCCAGACGTCTTTCCAGAAGATTTGCCCGGATTGCCTCCAGAGAGAAATGTAGAATTTGTGATTGAGTTGAAGCCCGGTACGACTCCTATTTCTAGAAGATCGTACCGAATGCCTCCAAATGAACTGGCAGAGCTCAAGACCCAATTACAATATCTACTGGAGAAGGGATTCATCCGGCCAAGCTCATCACCATGGGGCTGCCAGCCATCTTTGTTAAGAAGAAGGATCAAACACTACGGATGTGCGTGGATTATAGACCCCTTAATGAGGTTACATAAAAAATAAGTACCCTCTTCCACAGATTGACATTCTATTTGATCAACTGATTAGAGCGAGGTTATTCTCCAAGATCGACCTTAGATCGGGCTATCATCAGATCCGTATCCGGCCCAAAGATATACCAAAGACCGCATTCACTATGTGGTATGGTTTATTTGAATATCTAGTTATGTCTTTCGGACTAACAAATGCTCCTGCCCACTTTACCTATCTTATGAACTCGGTATTTATGCCCGAGCTGGATAAGTTTGTGGTGGTATTCATTGACGATATCTTAATATATTCCAAGAATGAAGAGGAGCATGCCCAGCACTTACGGATCGTGTTGACATGCTTAAGAGAACACCAATTATATGCTAAGTTCAGTAAATGCGCATTCTGGCTGGAAGAAATCCAATTTCTGGGACATGTATTATCTGCCAAGGGGATTGCGGTGGATCCCAGCAAAGTCAAGGATATTTTGGAGTGGAAACCCCCAACCACTATACATCAAGTCCGAAGTTTCCTTGGACTAGCTGGCTATTACCGCCGATTCATACCAGATTTTTCCAAGCTTGTGAAATCAATCACAAGTTTATTTGAAGAATGATACTAAGTTTATTTGGTCTGCAAAGTGTAATGCAGCCTTTGAACAATGGGAAATTTGGATCCATACCATTAAAAGATCACCACTTTGGATCCATACCATTACTATCTCACTTACATGTGGGTCCACATGAGTCAATGACATGTGGGGTCCATGGTATATATCTAAAGTTTGGATCTTTTAATGGTATAGATCCAATTATTCCTTGAACAATTGAAGGTATTGTTAACCACTGCTCCGGTATTGGCTCAACCGGATATTGAAAAGCCCTTTGATGTGTATTGTGATGCATCAGGCAGTGGTCTCGACTGTGTTTTAATGCAAGAAGGCCGAGTAATAGCTTATGCTTCAAGGCAGTTACACCGACATGAGGAACATTATCCAACTCATGATCTGGAGTTAGCTGCAGTGGTTCATGCCCTAAAAATCTGGCGTCATTATCTGCTGGGGAATATCTGTCACATCTATACAGATCATAAGAGCCTAAAGTATATCTTCACCCAGTCAGAGTTGAATATGAGACAGAGGCGATGTCTCGAGCTTATTAAGGACTATGAATTGGAAATTCATTATCACCCAGGCAAGGCCAATGTGGTGGCAGATGCACTTAGCCGTAAGGCTTCCTGTCACTGTCTTACGATGAAGACTTCTGATACTACGTTATGCCAGGAAATGGAGAAGTTAAACCTGGGAATGATCCAACATGGATCCTTAAATCAACTAAAGCTTGAGTAACTCCTTTTACAATAGATAATGGATGCTCAAAAGAATAATGAGGGTATGAAGCACATCCGTTAGAGAATAGAGACCGGAAGAGCGAGATGTTTCCGAAAAGATGATCAAGGCATCGTATGGTTTAACAACCGCATAGTTGTGCCAAAGAATGAAGAGATCCACTAGCAAATATTAGATGAAGCACATCTTAGTCGCTATTCTATTCATCTCGGAAGCACTAAGATGTATCATCATCTAAAACAACATTACTGGTGGACGAAGATGAAGATTGAAATCACATGCTATGTGGCAAAATGTGACACTTGTAGGCATGTAAAAGCCATACACATGAAGACTACGGGTCCATTACAATCTTTACCTATCCCTACATGGAAATGGGAAGATATAAGCATGGACTTCATTGTGGGATTGCCCAGAACAGCAAAAGGATATGATTCCATCTGGGTTATTGTTGATCGACATACGAAAATTGCTCATTTTCTGCCATACAAAACATATTACCCGGTCCTCACATATGCGGAACTGTACATGGCTCGTATTCTTAGTTTACATGGTATTCCAAAGACTATAGTGTCGGATCGTGGACCTCAATTTGTGTCCAAGTTCTAGGAAGAACTTCATAAGTCCTTGGGTACTAAATTGCTCCACAGTTCAGCCTATCATCCTCAAACCAGCGGTCAAACTGAGAGGGTAAACCAAATACTGGAAGATATGTTGCGAGCATGTGTTCTGGAATTCCCACAGAAATGGGATGATTGTTTACCATTAGCGGAGTTCTCATACAATAATAGCTATCAAGAAAGCATCCAGATGGCACCCTTTGAAGCTTTGTATGGGCGACGATGTCGTACTCCGTTAAACTGGTCTAAACCACGGAAAGGAATTTCTTTAGGCCCGATATGGTAAAAGAGACCGAAGAGAAAGTTCAGCGAATATCTTATAATTTGAAGAAAGCTCAAGCTCGTCAGAAAAGTTATGCACACAAAAGACGACAACCCCTGTATTTTCTAGTTGGGGATTATGTCTATTTGAAAGTTTCACCAATGAAAGGGGTAACACGTTTCGGGGTAAAAGGGAAACTTGCACCTCGATACATTGGTCCTTTTCTTATCCTTGATAGGTATGGACCAGTGGCATACCGAATTCAGCTACTCAAAACCTTGTCTACAGTACATAATGTGTTCCACGTGTCTCAATTGAAGAAGTGTCTTCGGGTTCCCGATCGAACCATTGAAGTAACGAATGTTGCCCTAGAACCAGAATTAACATATTCAGAGCATCCTATTCGAGTCTTGGATCAAAAGGACAGAAATACCCGAAGAACTCTTAAGTTCTACAAGATACAGTGGAACCAACATTCAGAAGATGAGGCTATATGGGAAACTCGAGACTTTTTAGAAAAGAATTTCCCAGGCTTTTTAGCCTCGTGTAATTTGTTAAGTGTATACAATTGTTGTAATAAAGGAGTGAACCCCAAACCACCCCTGCCTTGTACCAAGAATAAGGAAATAAAAGAGTGAAGCATTTCCTTTTCCATTACCTACCCTAGGACTTTTAATCTCAGGACGAGATTCTTTTATGGGGGAAGGATGTAACACCCCTGGTGTTACTTTTACTAAAACTTGAGCATAACATCATAAGCATGGGCATATCATGTGTTTGTCACACCTAGAGTGCATTCACTAGGCAAAAACTTTAAACAAGTTGTGTTGTTATGACATTTTGTGAAACCCTAGAGTAGGGTACTTAACCCTAAATTGAGCTTAGAAGGGCAAAGAAAAGCCTAATAAGAGAAAACATCAAAACTTATTAGAGATGGTCATAAAATGTCACCTTGAATAGACTTATGGGATATCCAAACCCTAGAGGTATCAAAAACTCCAAAAAGAACCCTAGAAAGCCCTAAACTTGAACCCTAGGGGGGCTAAGTGCAAAATTAGTGCACTTTTGGACTAAAGTGCAAAAACTATGAAGTTAAGGTGTCTTAAGTCATAAGGTTCACAAATATGTGAATTTGCAAGTAAAACCTTGAGATTTGGACCTAATTGCAAAATAGCCACACTAATACTCATATGGCTAAGTCTGAAATCAGTGACAATAGCCCAATTTTGAAGCCTCATATCTTCCAAGCTATGAGTATTTTGCCCTAGGTCACCACATAAAATTTGTAGAGCTATGTAAGGGGAATAACTTTGCTATAGAGATTAAGCCGTGGTCACATGAAAAATTTGGAGTAAAATGAGCCCAAAGTTGAGCTGTCAGACTGCCCTAGGTCTAAATTTAGACTAACAGTGAGATTGGGCAATCTTTGGACTAGAAATCCACCATGATCTAGTGAGTGTTTGGCTATGTGTTGGGGACTTGTTCTCAAATGCTAAGAGTTAAGAACAAGGCAACATAAAAAGTGTTAAGTGTTAAAGTCCTTCGTCCTTCGAAACATTATGCCCCTTCGGGAATAATGAGCTTCGGACGAAGGTCATAAGAGACATACCTTCGTGGATATAACAAGCAATGACGAAGGATTCATATAAAGCATGAAATGTAATTTAGACATCATCATAGAATCACTTCTATTTTATTAACATGGAAAAACAGAAATGATTACAGATTACAAATGTACCTTCAGTCCTGAGAGAAGGTAGAAAGTACAAGCGTGACGCAAAAGCGAATGCCCAGTCAGCGTGAACAGTACGGGAGTACTGTTCATCTATTTATAGATGCGGGACGCAGCCCACGTAAAATTACATCCATGTCCACTACATTTGTTAATGACTTATGGAAATCTGTCGAGGCCCACGTAGTCTTTTCATCTTTAAGTCGGTTCCCCTTTCTGCTATCGTGACGAAGCTTCCCCGCACACAGCTTCGGCTGCGCTCGTGCTTCGTCTGGTTCAGGCTTCGTATTCATAATTCTGAGTCCAAAAATACCTGTTCACATAATCCACTTGGAAAACATTGTCAAATCATGTTTTTGAGGACCTTCGGAGGACGAAGGCCCCCAACAGTAGCCCCTCGCAATATTAATTTGTTAATAATAAATTCAGATTGCGATATGGACGAAGGCCTTGAGCCGAAGGTCCGAAAAAACACCTTCCCTTTGCTAGAATAGCAACCTTCACTGACAAGCGGGACCTTTCAATTGTCAACGCCCTGGGCGTATAAATAATATCGCACCACAAACTCATTTGGTACGCACACTTGCCATCTGCTTCGGCCCACTAAAATTTTTAGCTCTTGCAATAAGATTTGCTGGTCTTTTTGATTTTTAAGCTTCGGCCTCGGGAACAATTTTTTAGCGTTTCCGAAGATGTCTAAAGGCAAGAAGATCCCTGCTGAGACGAAGCTGAGTCTTGAGGAGGAGAAGAATCTGGGGTTCCTGATAGCGATGGCAGAGACGAATACAGAGAAAATCACCAAGGAGATTCTCGAAGGTTTGTCCGAAGATACTGGTGACAGCGACAGCTATGATGTGGAGAGTGGTGGTGAAGAGGCCGAAGATCGTCCATGGCGGCCAAGCCACACGGTTTTCGGGAAAACCATTATCAAGCAGAGCCATATTGATAATATGAGGGGGCGGTACTTTCGAGATTTATCTATTGTGAGGGCTGACGCTGGAGAAAAGACTTCTCCCACCCCCGAAGAAGATGAAGTTGTGATTTTCCGAAGCTTTCTCAAGGCTGGGCTTCGATTCCCCCTGAGCAACTTTGTTGTCGAGGTACTGAAAACATTTCAAGTCTACCTTCATCAACTTACTCCCGAAGCTATCATAAGAATGGGGATTTTTGTCTGGGCTGTGAGAAGCCAAGGTTTGGAACCAGACGCTAAAAGCTTCTGCAACATTCACGAGTTATTGTACGAGACGAAACCCTGGGGAAAAGAGCAATATCACAACAATTTTGGGTGCTACAGCTTCGGCGCCCGCTCCGGGTCAAGCTGCCCTGTGCCGACCTTTCGGAAGAGGGGGCCCGGAGCCTGGATGACTGAATGGTTTTATGTGAAAAATGACCTAACAGCGCAAGATAATGTCAAAAGTATCATTATGCACCCAATCTGGCAACGCTTCGGACTTCGAAGGCCGAAGGTTGAAATGGATGAGGCAGCCGAAGAGTGCCAAAGAGCCTTCGGCGTAGTTTGCTCCTTTATTGGGACAAGGGACTTAGTCCAAGAGCACATTGCCTTCAGGGTATGGCCACTTGCAGAAAAGTGGGAAATGCCGAAGGAAACTATTAAAGAGTCCGACGAAGGCGGATTAGTTAGACTGAAATACACATTCAAATATGCAGATAAATTTGTTGAACCTGATGATGACTGGCTGAAGAGCATTGAAACTTTAAGTGACGAACTACTTGGAGCATATTCGAAGGCCGAAAATACTGCGCTATCAGCCGCCTTCGGAGGCCGAAAGAAGAAAAGACTCAACCGTGTGTTTGACGCAGTCGGGTTTATGTACCCTGACTATCATTATCCGGTATTGGGTCGCAAAAGGAAAAATACTTCTCCTGCGACAGAAGCCACCACGAGTGCCCCTAGTGAGCCAGCGCCTCAAAGAAAAAAGTTGAAGGTGCTCACCCATCGGACACGCTTTATTGAGCCGGCCACAGTGCCAGAATTCGTTGGTGAAGTCTCTTTGGCCTCTGAAGCTACCGAACCAGCTTCAGTGCCGAAGATGGAAGAAAAGATTGAAGCGCCTTCAGCGGAAAAATCAAAGAAACCGAAGGTTGACGAGCAAAAAATGTCTGAAATCTTAAGTCCTTCGGTAAATGTCGAAGCAATAAAAAACCAAAAGGGGCCATCAGTGACCCCAAAAAGGAAAAGAATGGTAAACGTGCTAGATGTCTTGGAGACAATTAAGTCTTCAAGCACAACTCCAAAAAAGAGTGTTGAAATTGCTGAAGCTTCTACTGAAACTTCGACGCAGCAAGCTGAAGCTGAAGCTGGGCCTTCAGTGCCCTACAAGGAGCAACCTTTGGAAGCCGAAGCAATAAAAATATCAGAACCAGTTTTAGTTGAAGAAATTGACACTGCCATCCCCGAAGCTCCCTCCAGCGTATACGATTACATTATACGACATGCTTCGGGGAAGAAACTATCTGCAGAAGAAACTTATGAAGCCAACCATTATGCGAAAGAGCTAAAGTATCCGAAGGGGGCAGTAATATTCAATGGGACAAATGAAGATGACTTCCTATACTGCCTTCCTGATAATAAAGAACTATCTGTCTGCCGAGAGATGGCTAAGAGTATAGGCTTCCCGAAGCTCGAAGCTGGATTAAGCGCCATGACGAAAGAGGATCTCGCAGACAGTCTTGCATACAATAGCCTAAAGGTTTGGTTATTAAGCATTTGAAAAAACTTTTTTAATACGTAATTCATTCCTATATTCTTATATAGACTCTCTTTTTTTTTATAGGGTTTAATCCTGAGCAACGCATTGAGAGCACAAAAGAGTGCCGAAGATGAGAGTTACGAAATTGCATTCAACAATCTACGATCAGAAGTTATAAAGCTGAGGAACGAAGCTTTGGAAAAGGATAAAATTCTTCCTACACTGGTAGACAAAGTAAAGAAGGACGAAGCTGCTTCAAAAACCCAAGCCGAAGCCCAAAAGCGTGAAATTAAAGATCTTCAGAAACAGCTGGCTAGAGCTAGAGAGGAGCGCGTGCTTGAGGAAACAAAACGAGAACTCAGTGATCATATGGTCAACAAATTGGAGTTAAGAGTTAAAGAGCTTCGTGCATCTCAGGGAAAATGTTATGTTAAATCTATAGAGTGCGTGAATAAAATTAAAACCAGCTTCGCCAACGTGGGCGCCTTTTCCAGCGAAGAGAATTTCTCTCGAGGCAATCCCGAAGGTCCATTGGAATGGATTAGTCACGAAGCAGAGGCCTTCGAGGAGATCCTGAGCAGTCGCGGTGATATCTGCGCTTTTTCGGGCGCCAGAGGAATTGCTTCTGTCTTAGAGAAAAAAGGTTGCGAGCATGTAAAATTTCTAGCTCAGTCCGAAGCTACCTTATCTTGCGAAGACATCAAGGACCCCTCGGCCGAAGCAAGCGTGGTTGGTGGCAAATTTTTTACTGATATCTGGAACGACGGCGGCCGAGGAATGGCACAAGAAATTATCCAAAGGAGCGAAAAAGGCATCCACGATGCCAGGAAAGTGGCAGAAGCTGCCGAAAAAAGTACGGAGCCCGAAAGGCAATTAGGTATTAATTAGTCGTTCTTATTGTGTTGTAATTTTTGTTTCAAACTCTGCTCACAGTTTGTAATAGTAATGAAGAAATGTTCTCTTCCCTCAGAAGCTGCTGGGTCGACTGCCGACCCCCACACAAAAGGGGACGATGAAATTAAAGAAATGGCCGAAGCTATTATGGACAAAGTTGTTGATCAACTTCTAAATGAAGCCGCCGAAGCAGTACTAAAAGAAGACTAGATGCTATTTAGAAAAAACATATGTAATATTTTGTACATTTGGATGTAATATTCAAGTTTCTTTTCATTATTCAATTCTTTACGATGCATGAAACTCTACCTACATACCTTTTTGAGCCTTCGGCGAAAAAAACACCTTCCCTTCTTTTCATGCTTCGTGAAGAAGACATTCTCCGTTAAAATTATTCTGATGAGACATGTTCATGCTTCATGATAACATTCTCCGAAGCTATACAATTTCGATACTGCTCTGATGAAGCTTGTCCATGCTTCGTAAAAACAGCCTCCGAAGCTATTTTCCGAAGATTATCATTGCATTCCCTCGTGACTTTGCACAATTTGCACTTTCTCAAATCATTCTTCCGAAGGTTAATACTGTGTACCCTTCTTTTGCCGCATGCAACATGATGTATGATGCTTATGCTATGCGAAATGATGTGATGATGTTATGTTATGCAAATGACGTCTGTTCCGAAGATACACACAAAATACATTCGCAAGCTCTGCATTCCCTTAGGAACGTCTTTGGAGCTTCTTCGTCTTTTACTTAGACGGTATAAGCTCTGCATTCCCTTAGGAATGTCTTTGGAGCTTCTTCGTCTTTTACTTAGACGGTATAAGCTCTGCATTCCCTTAGGAACGTCTTTGGAGCTTCTTCGTCTTTTACTTAGACGGTATAAGCTCTGCATTCCCTTAGGAACGTCTTCTGAGCAGAAAACTTACACTGCGCTCCCTTTGGAACGGCTTTTTGTGAATTCATGAACTTACTCTGCGTTCCTTAGAACGACTTTCTGTTACTCCGAAGGATTTTTAATACTTCGAAGGTCCTCGTTGTTAATACAAAAACTTCATCAACTGATTTTCCTCGTGGAAAACAGCGAAATTATTACATGGAAACTATCAATGTTTTTTGCTACAGAGAATAGAACTGAATAGAAAAGACTGTTATCAAAGGTAGGATATGTGTCAATAAATGTGCTTCGATTCTGGCACAGTGCTGTTGACTGTGCGAGCTTCGGATTGTTCTCCGAAGTCCCTTTGATGTGGAGCATATTGACTCCCTTCTGGCTGCTGGCCTTGTTGCAGCGGAGGTGGAGGCGGGGGCTGTTGCCATGAAACTTGAGGTTGACTTGCCGAAGCTACGGAAGCTGCAGGATGGTTGCCCACATACTCCGGGATGTAAGGCTGATGGTACGAAGCAGTATGCATGACCTGCTTCGGCTGTCCCTGTTGCGCTGCAGCTTCTGCCAGCTCCTTTTGTTTCTGGATGGTAACATGGCACATCCTGGTGGTATGGCCCATGTTCTCACCGCAGAATAAGCAAAATGTCCTCCTTGGTTGATCTCCAAATCTCCGGCCGAAGCCCCTGGCGCCTCTGCCTCTTGGAGCTGGTGGCCGAAAGAAAGTCTGCTGCTGCCCCGAAGCCTGTGAGGAGCACTGCGGCCTGTTCTGCTGACTCCCCTTATCATCATTTTGAGTGTTGTGGATGGACCTGACATGCCTCGGATAGAAACGTCCCCCGAAGCCCCTGGTCATCTCAGAAAATCTGAAGGCCTCCTCCCTTCTTTGGCGAAAGTCGTTATCTGCACGAATGTACTCGTCCATCTTCTGGAGTAGCTTCTCTAGAGTCTGAGGAGGCTTCCTAGCAAAGTATTGGGCTGCAGGTCCAGGACGAAGCCCCTTGATCATAGCTTCGATAACAATTTCATTGGGCACCGTTGGTGCCTGTGCCCTCAAACGCAGGAACCTTCTGACATATGCCTGAAGGTATTCTTCATGATCCTGAGTGCACTGAAACAAAGCTTGTGCAGTGACCGGCTTCGTCTGAAATCCTTGAAAGCTGGTTAACAACATATCCTTCAGCTTCTGCCATGAGGTGATTGTCCCTGGTCGAAGGGAGGAATACCAGGTCTGAGCAACATTCCTGACGGCCATGACGAAAGACTTCGCCATGACTGCAGCATTGCCCCCATACGAAGACACTGTTGCTTCGTAGCTCATCAAGAACTGCTTCGGGTCTGAGTGGCCGTCGAACATGGGAAGCTGAGGTGGCTTATAGGATGGAGGCCAAGGTGTAGCCTGCAGCTCAGCGGACAAAGGAGAAGCATCATCGAAAACAAAATCTCCCTGATGGAAATTGTCATACCAGTCATCTTCGTTGACGAAGCCCTCCTGATGAAGGTCTTTCTGCTGAGGCCTTCTGTTTTGCTCATCATGGGTGAGGTGGCGGACTTCCTCAGAGGCTTCGTCTATCTGCCGTTGCAACTCAGCTAGCCGGGCCATCTTCTCCTTCTTCCTTTGCACTTGTTGATGTAGGATCTCCATATCCCTGATTTCTTGGTCTAGCTCTTCCTCCTGAAGCGTCGGGCTGACAGCCTTTCTCTTCTGGCTTCGGGCCTCCCGAAGAGAGACGGTCTCCTGGTTGTGGTCCAGCGGTTGCAGTGCTGAAGCCCCAGTCGCTGAAGCTTTCTTCGGCGCCATAGCGAAGGTCTATAGCTTCCGAAGGTGTTCAAAAAAGCTCGAAGTGGAAGTGAGTTCACCGGAGGTGGGCGCCAATGTTGGGGACTTGTTCTCAAATGCTAAGAGTTAAGAACAAGGCAACATAAAAAGTGTTAAGTGTTAAAGTCCTTCGTCCTTCGAAACATTATGCCCCTTCGGGAATAATGAGCTTCGGACGAAGGTCATAAGAGACATACCTTCGTGGATATAACAAGCAATGACGAAGGATTCATATAAAGCATGAAATGTAATTTAGACATCATCATAGAATCACTTCTATTTTATTAACATGGAAAAACAGAAATGATTACAGATTACAAATGTACCTTCAGTCCTGAGAGAAGGTAGAAAGTACAAGCGTGACGCAAAAGCGAATGCCCAGTCAGCGTGAACAGTACGGGAGTACTGTTCATCTATTTATAGACGCGGGACGCAGCCCACGTAAAATTACATCCATGTCCACTACATTTGTTAATGACTTATGGAAATCTGTCGAGGCCCACGTAGTCTTTTCATCTTTAAGTCGGTTCCCCTTTCTGCTATCGTGACGAAGCTTCCCCGCACA
Organism: Zea luxurians; assembly: GCA_029449295.1. Lineage (NCBI taxonomy): Eukaryota > Viridiplantae > Streptophyta > Magnoliopsida > Poales > Poaceae > Zea > Zea luxurians. Next base: position 36,310 of record JAOPSE010002477.1, on the reverse strand, counting down.
CAGCTTCGGCTGCGCTCGTGCTTCGTCTGGTTCAGGCTTCGTATTCATAATTCTGAGTCCGAAAATACCTGTTCACATAATCCACTTGGAAAACATTGTCAAATCATGTTTTTGAGGACCTTCGGAGGACGAAGGCCCCCAACACTATGGTTGCTATAACAAGATTGTAGCTGAATCATTGGGCAACAACTTTGTTTCAGGCAGATTAGAAAGTTGTTATGTAAAGATTTGAGATCCAGGCCCTGCAAATTAGGCTGTCAGGTGCACTGAATAGGAATCCCATTGTACAGTAACTAAAAAAGATCCCAAATTCATCCCCCTTTTCGCCGCTGGTGATCTTGCGCCGGGATTCTCGTCGCCGTTGTGATTCGGGCTGAGCACCATACCGGATGTGGCTCAAGGTGGTATAGATTGTCGGGTGGATGAACTTGAGCTCGTGTTCACTCCGGCCATCGTGTCCCACCATGGACGGTCGCGCTGGCATCACCGCCGTTCGTCGTTATCCGACCGAGCTACGTGCCTCGACGCGTTACCACATCACGGTGAGTCACCATAAACCGCTCCTTAACCCTGGCTCGTCGCTGGTGGGTTTGCCACGGTGATGACCACGAATCACCGCGCCAGTGACTCAGTTCTCCTCTCGACCACCAGCACATCTTGCCCAAATTGATCACCACCGCTCAAGCACACTATAAATTGATGGCATGGTCTATTGCGTAGGATCATCACCAAGCCTGAGCACCCGCTCTTGCCGCCGATTAGCCACCACAACTCTCCAATTTCCCATTTCCGCGAAATTTTGTCTCCGCCGCCGCGGTATTGCCCTCACCGTGGTCAGCAAATCCAGGTCTGATCATGCTCCCTACTCTCTTGTTTCAGCATCCTTAGGTTCTCCTGATGCTCCCCGACCTCGCCAATTGGACTAGGACCCATTAGATCGCCGGGAACGCGTTTGATTACCCGTGGTGCCCGCTGTCACCAGGGACAGTGCGTGTTAGCGCTCCGATAGTAAAATTAGTTGAGGGGAAACACTTGATAGGGCCCGAATTATTTACATTTATTATTAACTTATAGACAATTCTATGAGGACTAGATAGCCTTTTCCCCTTTAAGTCGGTTCCTTTCTCCGCCATTTAGCCGAAGCTCCCCTGCACGTAGCTTCGGAGCAACTCCAACCTTCGTCATGATCATGCTTTTTATGCCGTACATGCTTTTAGCCCGGGTCCGAAGGTACATGGTCACATGTCACACTTGAAGATATTGTGAAATCATGTTTTTGAGGACCTTCGGAGGACGAAGGCCCCTAATAGTAGCCCCTCGCAGTATTAATTTGATTAAGATAACTAATTCAGACTGCGACATGGACGAAGGCCTTATGCTGAAGGTCCGAAAAAACACCTTCCCTTTGCTAGAATAGCAACAGTCAATGACATACGGGCCCCCCAATTTGGAGCGTGTCGAGCGTATAAATAAGAACTCGTATCAACCTCATTTGGTACACTGCTTGTGCCACTTGCTTTATTTTGTCAATTTTCATAGCTCTTGCTCACTAACGCTTACTAGTTTTTCAAGCTTTTTGAGCTTCGGTTAGAAAGACACATTTTTGTCATCTCTGAAGGAAAAGATGTCTCAAGACAAGAAGGTTGCTGCTGAGACGAAGCCTGCTGAGGAGGAGAAGCTTTTTGAGGAGAAGAAGGCTGTGAATCCTTACATTGCTGGATTTATCGAGTCAATGGAAAAATCAAATACAGATAAGATTACTAAGGAGATACTGGAGGGCCTATCTAAATATACTGGTGATAGTGACAGTTATGATGCAGAAAGTGGGGGTGAAGATTCTAAGGATTGACCCTAGAGACCAAGCCATACAATTTTTGGAAAATCTATCATCAAGAAAAGTCACCTCGAAAACATGAGGGGAAGGTACTTTCGTGATATGTCTATTGTGAGGGCTGGCGGCGACAACAACGTCCCGGCCCCCGAGGGGAACGAAGTTGTGATTTTCTGAAGCTTCTTCAAAGCTGGGCTTCGGTTTCCGCTGAGCAAGTTTGTAGTTGAAGTGTTGAAAACCTACCAAGTTTTCCTTCACTAGTTGACCCCTGAAGCCATATTGAGGATGGGAATCTTCGTCTGGGCAGTAAGAAGCCAAGGGATAGAACCAAGTGCGAAGTGCTTCTGCAGTATGCACGAACTTCTGTATGAGGCAAAGGCCATGGGGAAAGAACAGTATCATAACAACTTCAGTTGTTATGGGTTTATCGCCTGTCCCAACGCCAGTCACCCTGTGCCAACATTTCAGAAGAGATGGCCCGAAAATTGGATGGAAGAATGGTTTTATGTGAAGAACGACTTGTCAGTGAGGGAGGACATCAAAGATGTTATCATGCGCCCCATATGGTCCTGCTTCGGTCTCCGAAGGCCGAAGATTGAAATTGATGATGCTGCCGAAGCGTGCCAAAAGGCGTTTGGTACTGTCTGCTTCTTCATTGGTACCAGAGATTTAATTCAAGAGCATATAGCATTCAAAGTATGGCCGCTTGTAGAGAGTTGGGAAATGCCGAAGGAAACTATTACCAAGTCTAGCGAAGGTGAACTGGTTCGGCTGAAATATACATTCAAATATGGGGATAAATTCGATGAACCAAATGATGACTGGTTGAAATGCATCGAAGTTACAAGTGATGAACTACTTGGATCATACTCCAAGGCAGAAGATAATGCACTATCTATAGCCTTCGGAGGTCGGAGAAAAAAGAGAATAAACAGAGTTTTTGACGCCATTGGCTTCGTCTACCCCGACTACCACTACCCAGTGCGGGGGCAAGGGAAGAAGAGGAAAGTTGCTGCTCTGGCCGCCCCGGCTGAACCTATGCCGAAGGCTGTGGGCAAAAAGATGAAGGTACTTACCCATCGGCCACATTATATTGAACCGGCCGTGGTGCCTGAGTTTGGCGGGGAGGCATCTTCGGCTGCTAAATCAAGAGAATCTGCTCCAATGCAGAAGGCTGAAGAACCAGCTACAATGCTGAAGGCACCCTCGGTTGAGCCAGTTGAAACAAAGGTTGACAAAGATAAGGCTGACAGGTCAACAACCGAAGAGGTCAAAAAGATGCCAGGGATTTTAAGTCCTTCGACAGAAGCCACAACACTAAAGGTACAAAAGAGTTCTGTCATAACTCCTAGGAGAAGGAGGATGGTAAATGTATTAGATGTTTTGGAAACAACCGATTCCATAGGCCCTGCTCCCACAGGGAAGGTTGCTGAAGCTATCAGCACACAATCCAAGGCTGATACTAAGCAAATAGAAGTCGAGACTACACTAACCCAGGCTGAAGCCGAGGCAGAGCCCATGGTGCCTACTAAGACGAAGCTTGCCACCACCGAGCAGAAGGCCGAAGAAATAACTCCAGATATTAATATAGCTTTTGAGAAGAGTGCGGCCAAAGAGGCCGAATCCCTTGCCCCCGAAGCACTCTCCGAAGATCTTGATTATATCACTCGACATGCTTCGGGAACGAGATTATCCGAAGAAGAAATTTTTGAAGCTAAAAACTATGCCCGAGAACTGAAGTATCCGAAGGGGGCCTTAGTGTTTAACGGTACGGACAAAGATGATTTCCTATACTGCCTTCCAGACAACAAAGAATTATCTGTCTGCCAGGAGATGGCCAGAAGTATGGGTTTTTCGAAGCTTGAAGCTGGCCTCTGTGCCATGATGAAGGACGATCTAGTAGATAGTCTTGCGTACAATAGTCTGAAGGTACTGAAGTTGTGAATTTTGAAGCTTATGGACTCTGGAATGGAGTTTTTTATTCTTATGTTATTCCTTTTAACCTTTCTTGCAGGGCTTAATACTTAGCAATGCCCTAAGGGCGCAAAAGAATGCTGAAGACGAGAGCTGCACTATAAGTCTCAACAACCTTTGAACAGAGGTTATCAGACTGAGGAACGAAGCCACGGAAAAAGACAAGATTCTACTTTCATTGGTGGACAAGGTAAAAGAAGATGAAGCTAGTTTCAACGCTCAAGCTGAAATTCAAAAGAATGAGATTGAAGACCTTTGAAAATAGCTGGCCAAAACCAAAGAAAAATGTGGTCTCGCAGAGGCCAACCGAGATATTAGTGAATATTGGAGAAATTATTTAGAAAAAACAGTCGAAGAACTCCGCGCGTCCAAAGAAAGATGCTTCAAAAAATCCCTGGGCTGCATGGAGAAGATAAAGGCTAGCTTCGCCAATGTGGGTGCCTATTCAAATGAAGATAACTTTATACGAGGCGACCCCGAAGGTGTTATAGAATGGATAAGCGGAGAGGCTGAAGCTTTTGAAGAAATTTTGAGTGATCGCGGGGATGTCTGCGCATTTTCTGGTGCGAGATGAATTTCAGCCATCTTGGAGAAGGCGGGTTGCAAACATGTCAAAACCCTGGCTCAGGCTGAAGCTGCCTTCTCCGTGGATGTCACGAAGGATCCCTCAGCCGAAGCAAGCTTAATGGGCGGAAAATTTTATACTGACATCTGGGCAAATGGAGGCCGAGAAATGGCTCACGAAATAATGAAGAAAAGCGAGAAAGACATCCATGAGGCCCGAGTTCAAGATAAGCAAGCTGAAGAAGCTGCAGAGCACGAGAGGCGCATAGGTATTGTTTCGCGGCATCTAGCTTCGGCATTTGTTTTTGTGGCTTCGAACTGATTAATTTTTTCTGCTGTAGCTGAACTATCTTCTCCACCGAAGCCGTTCGACCCCATGGCTGACCCGGAAACGAAGGAAGCAATAGATATCATTAATGTGGCTGAATCTATTGTTGACGAAGTTGTTAACAAGTTGCTAAATGAAGTTGCGGAGAAGGTCCTGAAAGAGGACTAGTACTTGTTTGTAAAAACATTTCTAGATGATCAATGTAACTTTGCTGTATCAAGACTGTAATATTCGATGTGCATCTTTTTGAATCTAATATGTAAATTATTTGTAATTCAGTTCTTTGCGATGCATGAAACTTTATATACATACCGCTTTTGAGCCTTTGGCGAAAAAAACACCTTCCCTTCTTTTCATGCTTCATAAAGAAGAAAATCCGTGCTTCGTGAAAATATCCTTGCTTCGTAAAAACATCCTAGCTTCGTAAACAAAGGATCCCTTCTTTTGCATTAGAGCTGATGAGGATGTATTTCTCAGCTTACTTTGTGCCTTAGCACATCTTCATTTTTTATAAAGCAGTCTCCAAAGATCGACTTCGTATTCAATTCGTGTCATCGGTGCAATATGATGTATGATGTGATGTTATGTGGGATGATGTGATGATATGATGCAAAGGATGATGCTAATGCCGAAGATATGCACCCACACACCCACACTGGAACACACCATCTCTGCGTCCCCTTAGGAACGATCGGAATCTCTTTGCCGTTTATTTTTCGGCTTCACCGTTTATTTTTCGGTGTAAGATCTGCATCCCCTTAGGAACGTCTTTTGAACTTCTTCGCCTTCTATTTCGGTGGTATTTTTCGCGTTGACTTTTCGCGCTTCGCCTTATATTTCGGCGGTATTTTTCGCGTTGACTTTTCGCGCTTCGCCTTATATTTCGGCGGTATTTGGCTCTGCATTCCCTTGGGAACGACATTTGAGCAAAAAACTTACGCTGTGCTCCATTGTGAGCGACTTTTTCTTTTTGTAGCTTTGGCAAGACTTAGACTACGCTCCCTTAGGAACGTCTTTTTTTGTAGCTTTAGCTGTTTTTGAGCTTCGCAAACCTGTGGAGAAGCTATATTTCATTCTGATATAAGCGAAATTATTACAAAAAACTAGGTTTGCATTGATTGTTTCTTAAAAGCAAAATGACAAACAACCATAAAAGCATTTTTGGAATAGGATATCGCTCAATAAATGTGCTTGGATTCTAGCACAGTACTGTTGACTGTGCGAGCTTCGGATTCCTCCTTGAAATCCCGCTGCTGTTGAGAGTGCTGGTGCCCTTCTGGCTGCTGGCTCCGGGAATGAATCGATTGTAGTGGTGGTGGACGTGGGAGTTGTGGCCAAGAAGCCTGTGAATGGCTAGCCAAAGCAACGGAAGCTGCAGGATGATTGCCCACATACTCTGGTATGTATGGAGAATGGCACGAAGCAGTGTGCAAGACCTGCTTCGGCTGGTTCTGCCGAGCTTTGGCTTCTGCTATCTCCTTTTGCTTCTGAATAGTGATTTGGCACATTCTTGTAGTATGGCCCTTGTCCTCACCACAGAATAAGCAGTAGAGCTTTCTAGGCTGATCCCAGAATCTTCCCCTGAAGCCCCTGGTGCCTCTGCCTCTTGGGGCTGGTGGCCTGAAAGAGCTTTGTTGTTGCCCCAAAGATTGTGAGGTATATTGCGACCTCTGTAGCTGACTCCCTTTGTCATCATTCTGAGTGGAATTGTGGATTGACCTGACATGCCTCGGATGGATTCTTCCTCCGAAGCCCCTGGTCATTTCTGAGAATCTGTAAGCTTCCTCTCTTCTCTGACGAAAGTCGTTGTCAGCCCGGATGTACTCATCCATTTTCTAGAGCAGCTTCTCTAGAGTTTGTGGGGGCTTCCTGGCGAAGTACTAGGCCGTAGGTCCTGGCCGAAGGCCCTTAATCATGGCTTCAATGACAATTTCATTAGGCACCGTGGGCACTTGCGCCCTCAATTGCAAGAACCTTCGAACATACGCCTGGAGGTATTCCTCATGGTCCTGTGTGCATTGGAACAGGGCCTGAGCTGTGACTGGCTTCGTTTGAAAACCTTGGAAACTGGTCACCAGCATGTCCTTAAGCTTCTGCCACGATGTGATAGTCCCTGGCCGAAGAGAAGAATACCATGTTTGAGCTACATTCCGGACTGCCATGACGAAGGACTTCGCCATGACTGCAGTATTGCCCCCATACGAAGATATAGTTGCCTCGTAGCTCATCAGAAACTGCTTTGGGTCTGAATGCCCATCATACATGGGAAGCTAAGGTGGCTTGTATGACGGGGGCCATGGGGTAGCCTGCAGTTCTGCTGCCAAGGGAGAAGCATCATCAAAAGTAAAGGTAACATGATTAAAATAATCATACCGTTCATCTTCGTTGAATAAGCCTTCTTGACGAAGTTCCCTGTGTTGGTGCCTTCGATCTTGTTCATCTTGAACAAGATGGCGCACTTCTTCAGTAGCTTCGTCGATCTTCCTTTGAAGATCAGCCAGCTGCGCCATCTTCTCCTTCTTCCTTTGTACTTGTTGATGAATAATTTCCATGTACCTGATCTCTTGGTCCAACTCCTCCTGGAGTGTTGGACTTGTGGCTTTCCTCTTGTGGCTTCACGCCTCTCGAAGAGAAAGAGTTTCCTGGTTTGGGTCCAGCGGCTACAGTGCAGCAGTCCCTGGTGCTGAAGCTTTCTTCGGCGGCATGATGAAGGTCAGTGCTTGCAGAAGGTGGTCGAAAGAGTTCACCGAAGGTGGGCGCCAATGTTGGGGACTTGTTCTCAAGTGCTATGAATTAAGAACAAGGCAACACAAAATGTTAAATGTTAATGCCCTTCGTCCTTCGGAGCATTATTTCCCTTAGGATATAATGATCTTCAGACGAAGGTCATGAAGGACATACCTTTATCATCGCGGTATATATTAATAAAAGGGGAAGCATATGAAATGTAAGAGACAACATGAACAATTATATAGTGTTATCAATGCGTTCTCATTATATTATCATGGAAAAATAGAAACAAAATTAGATTACACATGTACCTTCGGCTTGACAGAAGGTAAAAGTACAAGTGTGATGCAAGAGCAAGAATCAGTTAGCGTGAATAGTACGAGGGAACTGTTCATCTATTTATAGGCACAGGACAAAGACTGTGAGAAATTACATTCATGCTCTTTACATTTATTATTAACTTATAGACAATTCTATGAGGACTAGATAGCCTTTTCCCCTTTAAGTCGGTTCCTTTCTCCGCCATTTAGCCGAAGCTCCCCTGCACGTAGCTTTGCAGCAACTCCAACCTTCATCACGATCATGCTTTTTATGCCGTACATGCTTTTAGCCCGGGTCCGAAGGTACCTGGTCACATGTCACACTTGAAGATATTATTAAATCACGTTTTTGAGGACCTTCAGAGGACGAAGGCCCCCAACACATACCAACAAGGTGCATCTTCTTTTTCGGAAGCCTAACTCGAAAGAAGCTCTAAGTTAAGCGTGCTTGGCTTAGAGCAATTTGGGATGGCTGACCGACCGGGAAGTTTTCTCAGGTGCGCATGAGTAAGGACAAAGTACGCACAAAAGACCCGTGTTGGTCTGTCGGGACAATATCCATATGATTGGTTGCCTGTGTTGCTTCGTCCTGAACCACTGGATGCGTTGACTTCATCGAAGCGTATGTTTGGTTTCTTGCACTTGGAACGCATGTGTTGTACGAGTGGATGCAAAACAAGTCATTTGGACACCAATTGCCTCCATCCTCTCGTACGGTTGAAACGACCATATCCGGTCAGCTAGCTTCGCGTCAGCGTGGCTGCACGGGTGGAAGGAACCAATCAGCTGATATATGATCCTAGAGAGCTTCTAGGAGTAAGTACCATTGGTCCAGGATTGGACGGGGTATTACATCTTCATAGTAGTCCTCCTCCTAGGCTACCTGCTCTTCACCTGTGTGGGGGTTTATATATCGCAAGGGTGAGCTCACAAAAGTTCATAGCTCAACAAGTGGGGGAAATAATGTGCATGAACTCACCAAAGGTGGGGGCTCATGTGAAGTGTAAGGCTGATCAACAAATAATGGTTAAATCTAAGCATTGCTTTTAATAAGTTGGTCAAACTTTTATTAGCAATTACTAAGTGCATGTATATACCATCCCAAAGTAATAATAGATCAAAATTAATAATAAAACCACAATGCGATGCATATTACAAATTAAGTTTATTTCCATAAGTTAATCATGCGAGAGTCCTAAGTCGCTCTTGACCACGCGCACGGCTAGTATACCAGTTTTACACTCCATAGAGGTTGTGCATCTTTACCCACAAGCCATGCTACCCATTTGCCAAGGGGTCTAGAAATCCCATTCGTCTCTACCGAGGAGACGAGGTAGGGTAACACTATGAGGCCTTTTCAAAGTTCCACTAGTTCAAGAAAACCCGCTATAGATTCAAGAAGATGGAAGCATAGGAATCCCTCGTCTGGAAAGCTAAACAGACAGTCTGACCCGAGAACCTCCCTATACTCTGCAGTGATGCCTCCCCGCTTGTCCCTTTCAGGTAAGGTAGTCTCTCCCTTGCTTTCCTAATTACTTGGCCAAGGGCGTCCCATTCCACCCTTGTGGTAGCACTATTATCTCAAGTTAAGCTCCATTTTCCAATTATCACAATAGTCTTATCATGAACATTAAAGAATAGAATCACAATAATAAAGCATGATCATGAAGCATATTTATCTTAACACCCAAAACCACATAGAGCAATAGTAGAGACTACCCAAAAGTTCAGTGGTGACAAAGCAATAAGTACAACTTGCTCTACGTGGTGGTGAGCTGCGACTTTGGCTTCGTCTATATTGTGAATGGCCCTGGGATCCGTCCAATTCCCTCTGGCCCTTCTAGCAGCCTCTTGGCTCCCATGCACGGCAATAGCGCCCTGATGTGATGGTATCTTCATACATAAATATGCTAGATGAAGTATTGCTTCAAAAGCATTCAACGTCCCTTGCCCAATGATTGCATTGTAGGATAATCCATGTCTACAATGTCAAATACAACTTGCTTCGTTCTAGTGTTGTGCACATAGCATAAGGTCATTGGCATTGTTATCTTTCCAAGTGTCACTATCTGTTTTCCTCCAAAGCCACATAGGGGGTGTGTTGCATCATGTATTTTGTCATCCTGCTCTTGCATCTGTCTAAAGGATTTTGCAAAGATAATGTTTGATGCACTACCCGTGTCTACGAGGACATTGTGAACCAAGAACCCTTTAATGACATATGATATGACCATGGCATCATTGTGAGGGTAATCCTAAAGTTGAAGGTCTTCTTGAGAAAATGTAATCGACACATGGGACCATTTGGACTTGATGAAGGGTCCTTGTACTCCAACATGTTATACTCTTCTTTGTGCTTCCTTCTTTTGCTTCTTATTGGCTAGTTTGAAGCTTGAACCTCCTGTGATTGGGAGCACTAGCTTCGTTGCAGAAGTGACGCAGCTTGATCACCCTACGAAGCCATTGCCATGGTCATGGAAGTGAGTTTACTGGAGGTGGGCGCCAATGTTGGCCTCTTGTGTATGATTGTTGAATCACAAAACAAGGCAACACTGATGTTATATGAAAAGGACCTCCATCCTTCAAACAATCAAATCCTTCCGGGTTTGATGGTTCTCGAACAAAGGTTATGAAGAACAAATCTTCATCACTCACAAATATGAAAATGTATCTTCAAATGTAGCGTTATAATTAATTATTTATATCATATCAAATATTAAATAGCATTGAAGTCTATATCATATGCAGACAAAATAATACATGATACATATTACATTTGTACCTTTGGCTTGCTTGAAGGCGAAAGTAAGAATACAATTCCAATCTAGCATGAACAGTTTGGGGGTACTGTTCATCTATTTATAGACAAGGGATACAGCCCAAGCAAAAGTACATTTATGACTCTGTCGTATACACATAATCCTAATACAAACATCAGGGATTAATGAGTGTTTTCCTCTTCGGCTCATCATTGTGTTTGACCTTCGCAATCACCTTGAGCCAATGTTGCCATCCTTCGACGCTTCACATATGCTTGTTGTGGCTTCAGCATTCAGTCTTATTGCTTATAGGCAATTTCTCCGTCCTGAAGACCTTCGACAGAGGAGACCCCCAATAGTAACCCCTTCGTGGTGCTAGGTCGTTTTTTTCATGACAAGATCAATACGCGAAAAACACGAAGGCTTCTAAATGCCGAAGGTCCAAAAAACACCTTCCCTGAGCTTGTTATTAAAAAACGAATAAAAAGGTTTCGGCCTATGCCGGTCCATCGATCAGTTAGTATGAATGATATGACGATTCGCCTTCATCACCTGTAGGGCTATATAAACAGATAAGTTAGTGAGAAGTTACCACAACATTCAGTGCTATTGCAACGTTGTGATGTTGAAATATTTTACTAAAGTTGAAGCTTTTTGGCATTGTTGCACTTGCTATGTGACCTTCGAACAATTGTGAAGTTAGTTGAAATTTAGCTTCATCTTTAAGAACTGAAATGGCTAGGATCAGGTCTACTGCTAGGCTAACAAACGAAGGTGAAGAGACTGAGGCAACTGAGACAGCCCCAATCTCAGAAGTGATGAGGCGTTCTGGGTTGGTTGTCCAAGAGGGAGAAGGGTCTGTTCCCGAGAAAGGTGACATTATTGCCAAAGCTGAACAGACTATTGCCAAAGCTGCTAGTGACGACGAAGAGGATGATGGAATCTTGAGTCCAAGCAAGCCTAGCCATATTGAATTTGGAAAATCCAATATGAAGGCAGAAGATTTGATTTTGATGAAAAAGCTTTGATATTTTGGAAAGAATGATGATGAATTGATAAGGTTCATGTTGGTCACTTGTTCTTGAAAGATATAAATCAAGAACAAGGCAACACAAATGTTAATGGTTAAAGACCTTCGTCCACCAAAACATTATCTCCCTTAGGATATAATGATTTTTGGATGAAGGCTAGGAAGGACATACCTTCATCATTTCAATATGCAAAGATATAAACAGGGACATATGAAATGTAGAAAGAACATGAATAATCATTTTAAATCATTAGAATATTCATATTGTCTTCATATAAGCATGAACAAACATTAATGATATTTAAATTACATTGATACCTTCGACTTGATAGAAGGCAAAAATTCTGAAGTGATGCGTGACCGATTACAAGTCAGCGTGAACAGTACGGGGGTACTATTCATCTATTTATAGGCACGGGACATAGCCCGGACAAAATTACATTTGTGTCCTTGATAACTAATCATAACCATGAGACAAATTATCAGGGACTACGCGGTCTTTTCCTCTTCAAGTCGGTGCCACCCTTCGTTTCAAGCGTGTCATGATGCCGAAGCTCTTTCAATTGTAGCTTCGGCATAAATCTTCATGTCGTATCTGCTTGCATATTGTCTTGGCAAAGGTGTTTTTGCTTAGAGGACCTTCGGCGGAGAAGAAGGCCCCAAATAGTAGCCCCTTCGTGGTGCTAGATCGTTTTTCGTAACGAGCTCGATCCGCGAAAGACTCGAAGGCTTCGGAATGTCGAAGGTCCGAAAAACACCTTCCTTGAGCTCGTTGCCGAGAAACGATTATAATATTCCAGGCGTCGAGCGGTCCACCGTTCAGCGAGTGCAGGCGACCTAGCGGTTCGCCTTCCCCCCTGCAGCACTATATAAACAGGCGGGTTGGTGAAGAGTTACCACAGCATTAATTGCCATTGCACTATTGTGCTGTTAAAAAATTTAGCCATAGCCGAAGCTTTCTGCACTGCGCTTTCAAGCGAACACTTCATCATTTAAGGTTAACTTCGTCAAACGAGTTAGCTTCGTCAAACAGTAAAAATCCATCAAAATGGCTAGAGTGCGATCAACTGCAAGGGTGTCTCGTGAGGGGGACGAAACCGAGGCCACTGAAACAGCACCAATTTCAGAGGTAATGAAACGGTCAGGTCTGGTTATGGCTGACGAAGGTACTTCTAATGTCAAAGCTGAGCAGACTGTGATTGAAGGTGAAGATGTTGAGAGTGAAGAAGACTACATCATTCTAATCCCAACGAAGCCTAGTCATCTAGATTTTGAAAAATCTACTATGTATGAAGATGACATGCCTATGATGATGAAACTGGGCTATTTTGGAGAAGCTAAAAACAAACTTATTCGATTTGCTGGAGAAGAGACTACCCTAGAGCCGAAGAAGGATGAAGTTGTGGTTTTCAAGAGCTTCTTTAGAGCGGGGCTGCGATTTCACCTGAATGAGATGATAGGGGTAGTTCTAAAGAACTTCGAAATATATCTTAATCAGCTGATTTCTAACGCTATTGTTAGGCTCAGCGTCTTTATCTGGGCCCTTTGAAGCCAAGGGATGAGCCTAGATGCCGAAGCTTTCTGCCGAGTGCATGAGTTGCACTATCAGACGAAGGCCAGGGCAGATGGTCTTCACGAAAATTTTGGTTGTTATAATTTTGCGTATCGGAAGGATACGAAGGCACCAGTCCTCAGCTATCGCACAAAGTGGCCAACCGGCTAGAAAAATGAATGGTTTTATATGAAGGCTGATGAGAAAAATATGGAGAAGCTGATGACCATGGTCATGTGTCCATTGAGTTTGAGCTTCGGAATGACCTGGCCTTTATGTAATATGCAACTAGGGTCACCATGTCAGCTGGCCGAAGTGGAATTTAGAGTGGTAGCTGAGCAAATCAGTACCAGAGACTTGGTGCAAGAATATTTGGCGAACAGAACATATCCTACATCAAGCAGCTGGGGAATGCCGAAGAAGAAGGAAGTGGGGAAGAAGCATGGACTTGTTCGGCTTGCTTACCGCTTCGAATTTGAAAAACAATTCAAAAATCCTTGCAAAGAATGGTTGGACATGATTGAGACCATGTGCAATGAAATACTTGGAAATTATACCAAAAAGGAAGACCAACTGATGACCATAGCCTTCGGTACCCGGCCAAAATGAAGACTAAACTGGGTAATGGACGCCTTGAATTTTGACTATCCAGATTATGAAAAACTTGACAAAGGGGCCAAAGGGGTTAAGAGGAAAAGGGTTGTCAGCATTCTGAGCAGGCAAGATGCTAGAATGGTAAAAGAGGACGAGAAAGCTTCAAAGAAGACAAAAACTACTCCTGAGCCGAAGGTGGCAGTGTTGAAAAAGAGGAAAGCTGAAGCTCCGGAGCCGAAGGTAACTGAGGCAACGAAAGAACCTCCTTCGACACCTCCTGCTGCTGAAATAGCAGATATTCTAAAGGTAATGACTGAATCCTTACCCATCAAGTTGCTAAGTCCTCTGGGCCAGAACTGACAAAACTTTACAGAAGAAGGATGAGCCTTCGGCTACAAAGGAGAAGGCTGACGGGCAGAAAACACGAAGAATTGTTAATGTCATGCAAGCCATCGAGCGGACACCACCGCTGGCCTCGTCATCCAAAATAGCATCTATTGCAAGCATCGAGGCCATTGCCGAAGCTAATACCTCTACCGAAGCTACAGCTGTTGTCGAAGCTGCCAACCTTGAGAGTACACTGTCAGGGATTGATAAAATTCTTTCGGATATGACTGCGGAAGAGACAGCTGCGGCTGCAGAGAAGGTCATGGCCATAGTACCTGACAAGGGTAAAAAGATTGTTGATGCTGCTTCGGAAGAAAGTGACTTTGACCTTCGGAAACTGGTTGGTCAAGAATTGTCCGAGGCTGAAAAGAAGGAGCTACAGGAATATGGGATATCTTGTGGCTACCAGCCAGGAGCTATGCTCTTTGGTGGAATTGATGAAGGAGCCTTAGGATGCCAATCGCGCCAAGGCAAAGATAATTGGCACTCTGTCGAAGAGTGTCAATTTCCCGAAGCTTGAGGCTGATATTAGCGGCTACCGGCGATAACATATCATCGGCAGTCTGTTTTATTCCAATTTCAACGTAAAATTCTTTTTGCCTAGATTTCTATTAAAATTTGTGATGAATCGAGATTTTCTGATGTCAGTTTATTTCGACAGAGTATGCTACTAAGTAAGGCACTGAGGATGCAACAAGACCTCGAAGATAAGAAAAATGAAATCATAATCGAGGGCTTGGAGAGTAAGATCAAGGATTACGAAGCTTCTCTAGAGAAGAAGGACTTCCTACTTCAAGCAACAGAGGGCTCGCTTGCAGAAATTCAAGCTAAAATGCTAGATTAAGCGAGGAGCTCCTCCAAAGTCAAATAGCCTTAAAAGAAAAATCAGAAAACTTTGAACAAGAGAAGAAAGACCTGCAAGCAAAATATGAAGTCGAAGCTAACAAAAATATGAAGCTGCAGAAATCTTTGAAAGACCTTCGGGATACGTGCTTAGAATTTGGCATCTGCTGCATGCAACGGTTAAAGGGAGTCTTCAGCTCGATTGGGGCCAGCTCTGAAGGTATTACCCATTTGTCTGAAGACATACCAAATACCTTCAAACATATTGAAAATGAAGTTGATGCACTTGACAAAGTGATAGCTGGGCATGGTGACTTCTGTGCCTTGCTAGCTTCTTGTGGCATAGCTGCCGCATTCTTGAAGGCTGGTTGCACGCATGCGAAGATAGTAAACAGACCAACCTTCAGTCTATCGCCATCAGATTTGATAGATATTCCCAGTGAAGCCCGAAGCATCGGAAATAGATTCATAACTCAGATTTGGGCTAAGGGTGGACGAGAGTTGGCTGGGGACGAAGCCCGAAACTTGCTTAAACCGGTATGGAACTTATACCTGTTGCTTGCCTTGACTCTTGTAATTATTTTTTACCTTATACCGTTGTTTGTCTGCATGATGGTGGTGCCGAAAGTTGATAATCCGAAGCACATTCTGAAGGCTGCTGAAGCTTCTATTTAGGTCTGCCTGTATAGAACTTAGGAACATTTGTATTATCTTTGCAAAAAATTGTAATCGAGAATTAAACAATACTGTGTATATTTGTGCATACCTTGTAATATATTTTTACCTTTTCGTCCATGTATGAATTGCTTTGTTGTGGATGAAACTTGTATCTTTTGAGCCGAAGGCGAAAAACACCTTCCCTTCTTTTCGTACACAACGAAGCATATCCTTGCATAAAATGTGTATGCTTGAAACGAAGTTTCTTCGTGTTCATCGAAGCACTGTCGTCGAAGCTGGAGTATTTCTGTTCATGCTTCATGTTATGATGATGAGGATCCTACAAATGTCTAAATGAATGTCGGTATGAATGCAATGAATGATGTAATATAATGTGCAAAAGAATGTCCCAAACACACACAAAGCCACACCCAGACTCTGCATCCCCTTAGGAACGACTTTGGAGTCTTTAAGCTCTGCATCCCCTTAGGAACGACTTTGGAGCTTCTTCACCTTCTATTTCGATGGTATTTAAGCTCTGCATCCCCTTAGGAACGACTTTGGAGCTTCTTCACCTTCTATTTCGATGGCATTTAAGCTCTGCATCCCTTAGGAACGACTTTGGAGCTTCTTCACCTTAAATTTTGGTGGTATTTGGCTCTCCATTCCCTTAGGAACGACTTCTGAGCTTCAGAACTTACGCTATGCTCCCTTAGGAACGACTTCTGTAGCTTCGGAACTTACGCTGCACTCCCTTAAGAATGACTTTTTTCAACTTCATCATCCTTGAGGTGATTACAGCTCTGCATCCCGTTAGGGACGTCTTTTGAGCTTCTCCCTATTTTTCTTTTGCACTCGATGGTGCATGCTCTGGTTTTACATATTACATCTTTGGGGGATTTTGGCCCTTGTGTTGCATCGGGCTAAATAAGAATGAAAATTACAGACTATGGCCCCATTAAAAACCTTTCTCCCCTCCTGAAAGGAAAAGGGTGCCATAGGAAAAATGAAAAAGATTACATCAATTACACATAGTACCGTCGAAGCTCATCCACATTCCAAGATCTGGGTACATCGTTGCCGTCCATATCCTTCAATCTGTAAGAACCTGGTCTTGACGAAGATACTACAAGAAAGGGACCTTCCCACTTCAGTTGTAACTTGCCCACTATATCTGGTTTGGCCACTCTCCGAAGCACCAAATGACCTGGCTTGATGTTTTTCAATCGAACTTTCCTATCACGCCATCTTATTGTTTTGCCCTGATACTTATTGATGTGTTCTATGGCTTGAAGTCTGGTCCCTTCTATAGTGTCTTTTGTTATTTGGGAATCAGCTTCGTCCTCCGCTGAAGCTGTTGTTCTTATTGATCCTATCTTTGCTTCTTCTGGTGTTATTGCTTCGTAACCGAACAGGAGCTTGAAAGGTGTAAAACCTGTTGACCTTGATATAGATGTGTTGTGGCTCCACACCACTTTAATCAACTCATGTGGCCACTTTCCTCTGGGTTGGTTGAAGATTAACTTCATTATTTCTGTCATTATAATTCCATTTGCTCTTTCTACCAACTCATTTGATTCTGGATGCCATACTGATGCAAAATGAATTTTTGTACTCATTTGATTCTGGATGCCATACTGGAACAAGGCCTGAGCGGTAACCGGCTTCGTCTGAAACCCTTGAAAACTGGTGACCAGCATGTCCTTCAGCTTCTGCCATGATGTGATTGTTCCTGGCCGAAGAGAGGAGTACCAAGTTTGTGCAACATTTCTGACTGCCATGATGAAGGATTTCGCCATGACTGTAGTGTTGCCACCATACGAAGATATAGTTGCTTCGTAGCTCATGAGAAACTACTTCGGATCTGAGTGTCTGTCATACATGGGGAGCTGTGGTGGCTTGTAAGACGGGGGCCAGGGCGTAGCCTGCAGTTCTGCTGACAGAGGAGAAGCATCATCAAAAGCAAAATTTCCATGATGGAAATCCTCATACCAGTCATCTTCGTTGAAGAAGCCCTCTTGGTGCAACTCTCTGTGGTGGGGCCTTCGGTGCTGCTCATCTTGAGTAAGATGACGCACTTCTTCGGTGGCTTCGTCAATCTGCCTTTGCAGGTCAGCTAACCGAGCCATCTTCTCCTTCTTCCTCTGTACCTGCTGATGAAGCATCTCCGTATTCCTAATTTCTTGGTCCAACTCATCCTTTTGTGGTGTTGGACTAGTGGCCTTCCTCTTCTGGCTTCGGGCCTCCCGAAGAGAAAGGGTCTCCTGGTTCAGGTCCAGCGGCTGCAGAACAGCAGCCCCTGTTGCCGAAGCTTTCTTTGGCGACATGATTAAGGTCGATGGTTGTCGAAGGTGGTCGAAAAGGGGTTCACTGGAGGTGGGCGCCAATGTTGGTGACTTGTTCTCAAATGCTATGAGATAAGAACAAGGCAACATAAAGAATGTTAAATGTTAAAGTCCTTCGTCCTTCGAAGCATTATTTCCCTTAGGATATAACGACTCTCGGATGAAGGTTACAGAAAGCGTACCTTTGTAAGTACGACGTATATAAAAATGAAGAAGAGTTTACACAAAACATGAATAATGCGAACAATCAAATATATTATCATTATTGTATTTTTTGTGCTATTATCACGAACAAGTAAAGATGATGATTTATTACAAGTGTACCTTCGGCTTGAAGGAAGTAAAAATACAAGCGTGACACAAAAGCAAATGTCCAGTCCGCGTGAACAGTACTGGAGTACTGTTCATCTATTTATAGGCACGGGTCGCAGCCCATGTAAAATTACATTCAGGCCCTTTGCATTTGGTAATAACTCTATAGCAATTCACCGGGGTCTAGACAGCCTTTTCCTCTTTAAGTCGGTTTCCTTTTTCCTGTCATCATGCCGAAGCTCCCTTTCGTACAGCTTCGGCTCTGTTCCATCCTTCGTTCCCCCTTGTGTTTCTTCATGCAGTGATTTTGACTTAAGACTGAAAGGTCCATGTCCGAAGGTACCTGCTCATGTATTATACTCCAAAAACATTGTTAACTTACGTTTTTGAGGACCTTCGGAAGCTGAAGGCCCCCAACAAGAGGGATGTCTACCCACGGTGTAGGCATCCCTAGCAAATTTTAATTGATCAAAATTAGTTTTGCAAGTCTTAAGTTGAGCATTAAGACTTTCCACCTCATCATTTAATTTGGTAATAGACATAAGGTGTTTATCACAAGCATCAACATCAAAATCCTTACATCTATTACAAATTACAACGTTCTACACATGAACTAGATTTATTAGCTACCTCTAGCTTAGTATTTAAATCATCATTCAAAATCTTTAAACTAGAGATTGATTCATGGCACACAGACAATTCAGAGGATAGCATTTCATTCCTTTTAGTTTCTAAAGCAAGAGATTTTTGCACACTAATAAACTTATCATGCTCTTCATACAAAATATCCTCTTGCTTTTCTAAGAGTCTATTCTTTTCATTTAAAGCATCAATTAATTCAATGATTTTGTCTACTTTAGCTCTATCTAAACCTTTGAATAAGCTAGAGTAATCTACTTCATCATCACTAGAATCATCATCACTAGAGGTAGTGTATTTGGGGGTATCACGAACACTTACCTTCTTCTCCTTGGCCATGAGGCAAGTGTGTCGTTCATTAGGGAAGAGAGAGGACTTGTTGAAGGCCGAGGCAGCGAGTCCTTCGTCGTCGGAGTCAGAAGAAGAGCAGTCCGAGTCCCATTCCTTTCCGAGGTGTTCCTCGCCCTTTGCCTTCGTGTAGTTCTTTTTCTTCTCCTTCTTCCCGCTCTTTTCTTGTTCCTGATCATTAGCATTATCGGGACAATTTGCTATAAAGTGACCAGTCTTACCGCATTTGAAGCAGGAGCGCTTTCCCCTTGTTTTGTTCTTGTTGGGGTGCTCCTTGCGTCCTTTTAAAGCGGTCTTGAAGCGCTTGATGATAAGTGCCATTTCATCTTCATTGAGGCCCCAGCGGCCTCCACTTGTGCCACCTTGCTTGGTAGCATTTCCCTGCTGCTGGTTGCTTTGAGGGCAACAGTTTGAGGCTTGTGGACGGGTAGAGGGCCATTAAGAGCGTCGTCCACATATCGGGCCTCCTTCACCATCATGCGCCTGATCACAAACTTCCCAAGAATCTCCTCGGGCTTCATCTTGGTGTACTTGGGATTCTCACGAATAAGGTTAACAAGATGGGGGTCAATTACCGTGAATGACCTTAGAAGTCGGACGACGTCGTGGTCCGTCCATCTTGTACTTCCATAGCTCCTAATCTTGTTGACCAGGGCCTTGAGCCTGTTGTATGTTTGTGTTGGCTCCTCTCCCCTGATCATCGCGAACCTTCCCAGCTCGCCTTCCACCAACTCAATTTTGGTGATCATGGTGGCGTCGTTTCCCTCATGCGATATCTTGAGGGTATCCCAAATTTGCTTAGCATTATCCAAGCCGCTCACCTTGTTGTATTCGTCCCTGCACAAGGATGCTAGCAAAACAGTGGTAGCTTGTGCATTCTTATGAATTTGCTCATTAATAAACATAGGGTTATCCGTACTATCAAAGTGCATTCCATTTTCAACTATCTCCCAAATACTAGGATGGAGAGAAAATAAGTGACTACGCATTTTGTGACTCCAAAAAGAGTAGTCCTCTCCATCAAAGTGTGGAGGTTTACCAAGTGGAATTGAAAGCAAATGAGCATTGCAATTGAATGGAATACGAGAATAATCAAATGAATAATTTGAATTAACTAGTTTCTTTTTAGATGAGTCATCATCGTCGTTGTCTCTTGGTGAAAAAGAAGATTCATCGCTGTCGTAGTAGACGATCTTCTTGATGCGCCTCTTCTTCTTCCCGTCCTTCTTCTTGTGACTCGAGCCAGAGTCAGTGGGCTTGTCATCTCTTAGCTCATTGAAGATGGACTCCTTCTCCTTATCGTTGACCACCATCCCCTTTCCCTTAGGATCCATCTCTTCGGGCGATTAGTCCCTTACGTGAAGAGAACGGCTCTGATACCAAATGAGAGCACCTAGAGGGGGGTGAATAAGTGATCCTGCAAAATTCAACTCTAAATAGCCACAAAACTTGGTTATAGAGATGTTAGTGCGACTAAGTAGTTGAGAAGCGAGTTCTTGTGAGCAAAACAGTCACAAAGAGATCAACACAAGAGACACGCGATTTTATCCCGTGGTTCGGCCAAGTAACACTTGCCTACTTCCACGTTGTGGCGTCCCAATGGACGAGGGTTGCACTCAACCCCTTTCAAGTGATCCAATGATCAACTTGAATACCATGGCTTTTCTTTGCTTATCTCTTTTTCCCGTTTGCGAGGAATCTCCACAAGTTGGAGTCTCTCGCCCTTACAACAAAGATCACAATGAAAGCACAAGAGTAAGGTTGGGAAGCAACGCACACAAATCCGTAGCAACACACACGCACACAAGCCAAGACTTGAGCTCACAATGAAGCACAACGAGTTCACACCTAGAACGAAGCTCAAATCACTAACACAATCGATCAAGTGCGCGGAGACGGAGTGTGGGAGACTTAGAATGCTTAGTGAATGCTTGGGTGACTCCTCCATGTGCCTAGGGGTCCCTTTTATAGCCCCAAGGCAGCTAGGAGCCGTTGGAGACCAACAATGAAGGCCAAGATTGCCTTCTG
This sequence comes from Zea luxurians, assembly GCA_029449295.1. Lineage (NCBI taxonomy): Eukaryota > Viridiplantae > Streptophyta > Magnoliopsida > Poales > Poaceae > Zea > Zea luxurians. The sequence continues at coordinate 15,069 of JAOPSE010002477.1, read as the reverse complement.
TCGGGTGGCGCACCGGACAGTCCGGTGCGCCACCGAACAGTCACTGTAGACGGTCCGGTGCCGATCTCCTTCTTTTTCTAGCACAGTCGACCGTTGCAGATTCATGGCAGTTGGCACACCAGACACTGTCCATTGCACACCGAACAGTCCGGTGCCTCTGCCGACCGTTGGCGCTGCCAGGCGTCGCGCGAAGATTGCATGGCCGACCATTGGCGCATACGACCGTTGGCTCACCAGACAGTTCGGTGCAGCACCAGACAGTCCAGTGAATTATAGCCGTACGCCGCTGGTCCTCTTCCCGAGAGTGATGAGTTCGCCGCGGACGACTCACCGGACAGTCCGGTGCACCACCTGACAGTCCGGTGAATTATAGTCGTACGCCGCCGTCGAGTCCTGAGAGCAGCCTTTTCAGTAGAGTCCAGCCTGGCGCATCAGACACTGTCCGGTGCACCACCGGACAGTCCGGTGTGCTAGGCCGAGCTGAGCTTTGGCTGTACACAGCCAAGTCTTGCAACCTTCTCTTTTCCTGTTTCTCGCACTTAGGCAATATATGTTAGTACTCAGAACAATGTACTAAGTCTAGAAACTTACCTTGTTACATGATTTGCACTTCTTGCTAGTTTGGCACATAATCAACTCACTTAATATGTGTTGGACACTTAATCACCAAAACATTATAGAAATGGCCCAAGGGCACATTTCCCTGTCACCCTCCTGGCAGCTTCTTGACTCCCATGAACAGCAATGGGCCCTTGTTCCGAAGGTATCTTCATGCATAAGTATGCTGGATGGAGTATTGCTTCAAAGGCATTAAGCGTCCCTCAACCAATGATTGCGTTGTATGGGTACTCCATGTCAACAATGTCAAAGACAACTTGTTCAGTTCTTGTGTTGTGGATGTAACCGAAGGTAACTAACATTGTTATTTTACCGAGTGCCACAATCTATCTTCCTTTGAAGCCACAAAGAGGGTGTGTTGCATCATGTATCTTGTCTTCTAGTTCTTGCATCTATCTGAAAGCCTTTGCAAAGATGATGTCCGCTGCACTACCTGTGTCAACTAGAACATTGTGGACCAGAAATCCCTTGATGACACATGATATAACCATGGCATCATTGTGAGGATAGTCTTCAAGCTAAAGATCTTCCTAGGAGAAGGTGATTGGGATGTGAGACCACTTGGATCTGATGAAGGGTCCTTACACCCCAACATGTTGCACTCTTCTTTGTGCTTCCTTCTTTTGCTTCTTGTTAGCTAGTTCTGAGCTTGAACCGCCTGTGATTGAGAGCACCAGCTTCGTAACCGAAGGTGCTACAACTTGGTTGTTGTACGAAGCCATCGTCACAACAGTGGAAGTGAGTTCACCGGAGGTGGGCGCCAATGTTGGTCACTTGTTCTTGAAAGTTATAAATATAGAACAAGGCAACACAAATGTTAATGGTTAAAGACCTTCGTCCACCGAAACATTATCTCCCTTAAGATATAATGATTTTTGGACGAAGGTCAGGAAGGACATACCTTCATCATTTCAATATGCAAAGATATAAACAGGGACATATGAAACGCAGAAAGAACATGAATAATCATTTTAAATCATTAGATTATTCATATTATCTTCATATAAGCATGAACAAACATTAATGATATTTAAATTACATTGATACCTTCGACTTGACAGAAGGCAAAAATTCTGAAGTGACGCGTGAGCTATTACAAGTCAGCGTGAACAGTACGGGGGTACTGTTCATCTATTTATAGGCACGGGACACAGCCCAGACAAATTATATTCGTGTCCTTGATAACTAATCATAACCATGACACAAATTATCATGGACTACGCGGTCTTTTCCTCTTTAAGTCGGTGCCACCCTTCGTCTCAAGCATTTCATGATGCCGAAGCTCTTTCAATTGTAGCTTCGGCATATATCTTCATGTCGTATCTGCTTGCATATCATCTTGCCGAAGGTGTTTTTGCTTAGGGGACCTTTGGTAGAGAAGAAGGCCCCCAACAGTTCACTAGGGACGAAGTAGTTCTAGAGCCAAGAGATGATGAAGTCATTGTTTTTAAGAGCTTCTTCAGAGCGGGACTTCGGTTCCCTCCGATGAAGCAAGGGCAGGCCTCGGTAGGCAAGAGTCAGCCCTTATCTATCAACTGGGAGCAGGTCAACCATGCAGAAGTAGAAGCTGAACCTGGTGAATTTGAAAACCAAAAAGAAGTGCTGGTTGAAGATGAAGAAGTTGGTGAAGAAGGCAATGAACAGCAACATTAGAATAAATATAATTATATAAATATATAGAGAGCACTATTTGTAAGAGAGAAGTAATACCTTAGTTAGTAGCTAGTATTTTTCTATAAATAATAAGGTCTATTTGACCCTATATTTTGCTAATAAGTTATGCATCATGCCGAGATTTTTCTTTGTGCTTATGTTCTGAGACAATATGGTTATACATCCTTTTTCTTACTAATCTCAAGGACGAGATTTCTGTTGAAGGGGGTAGGATTTGTAAAGCCCAAAATTGGTAGAAGAAAAAATAATAAAATAATAAAAGTATTTATAATAGTGTTTCTAGAATTTTTGAAACCTTTGGAAGTCATTAGGACCCTTCCTTTTCATAACCAATTAAGGGTACTAAACTAGTTAAGTAATAAATAGGTAAGGAAAGGTTGATCCCTTGTCAATGGTCATGTGGCAATATATTTTAGTGAAAACATGAATGTGATCTCAATTTATAAATAGGAATATAAAATAGAGAAAGATGAGAAAAGAAGTTCACAAGCACAAAGTTGACAAAAGATCACAAAGACCACAAGTTCACAAGCACAAAGACCACAAGTTCACAATTCATGATATAACAAGTTCACAATATAACAAGTTCACAAGTATCACAAATTTATAATATAAAAAGTTTACAAAGATCACAAGTTCACAATAAAACAAGTTCACAGTATAACAAGTTCATAAAGATCACAAGTTAACAGACTCAAAGTTCACAATTCACAATATCCAGTCGATCTAGCTGACATGACATGCTTACTTATGAAATATTTTTTCCTCACATAAAGAGTTTTTTCACAACCTCACAGGAAAACCCTAAAACATAGTGTGTGGAAATGATAGACTGTCGGCTTTCTATCGTTATATATTACTAATACACTACATGTGCATAGAAAAGGGTGGATTCGTTTGAGAGACCAAATCGTTAATCCCAACTGCCTTCCAACACCATCTTTCCCAAAAAATTCTTAAGGCGTCCAAAAAATACAAAATAAGTAATCCTTATCTAGAGACGTACAGGCGATGCGAAAAATCAAATGCTGGAAAATTCCGGAAAATTCCGAGACACAAATCCGATAATTTCTGACAAAAAACCGGTAACCGAAGGAAACGATCGGCAAAACACCACGCCGATTCCGATACTGATTCCGATAGAAAATTCCGAAAACCGATCCCGTTTTCGAAAAATATCATTACCGGTGAATCTGATCGAAAAATTTCGAAATCGGTTTCAAGAATCATGAAAAATTCTGAAACCGTTTTCATCCCTACCGATACCCCTTCGTCACTTACTTCTTCTAAAAGAGTCCCTCGGGTTTTTCATAATCAACCCACAACCCACCCTAGTACAAAGAAGCTTACAGATTAGTCCTGGAATTTGCATAATCAACCCTGTGGTTCTAGTAAATGGTGGCCGCAACCCAGGTGTTGGATAAACGGGATAAAATAATTCAGAAAATAATTTTAGTTCAGAAATAATTCTAGAAAAATGTTTAATTTATAGAAAGTCCATTTTAACTCCGAATTGACCCATTCCTGTGGCATTAATTCTGTTTTAATATTGTTTATCAACTAGTAACTCTGTTTAGACATGAAACGTAGATTAAAATTGTCTACTTAATTTATTCCAAACCATGCACTTAACAACTTCAGAAAATCATAACTTTATAACCGTTGCTCCGAAATTAGTCATTCTCGAACCCATGATCTTGTTACGACACGTAGAATATTCTTATGTAGTTTGATCTCATGTTTAGTGTGATGTTAATTTTGCCTATACCTTGTTTGTTTGTATTGCTACGACTAGCGCGAGTTACGAGTCATCTGAAGATCATCCTGGTACCTGGGAATCTTGAGTCTCAGGCACGTTGTGCCCTTGATCACTCCTTTTTACCTAATAATGTTCACTATTAATCACTGTGACATGCTCAGGTTAATTTGATGGGACCTAATATGTTTCCCTAGCATTGTTTATTCCCCACCTTGCAAGCACATGAATTATTGGGTAGTTTTGCTATTGCTCTACTTGGTTTTGGGAAACTAATGTTTCACTATGATCATGTTCTAATTATGTTGTTGTTCAATTATTGTTCATGATAAGATCATATTGTTAATTGGAACATGGAGAACCACCCGGGAAAACAGTGCTACCACAAGGGTGGCATGGATGCCCTTGGCTAACTAATTAGGAAAGCTAGTGGATGACTACCTTGCCTGAAAGGGGCAAGGGCAGTAGGGGAGTGGTCAGTGTAGGGAGGTCCTTGGTTTGATTTTGCTGCGATGGCGGTCAGGCGAGGGATGCCTAGATTGGAGCTTCCTAGAAACTGTAGCGGATTTTCTGAAGCTAGTGGAACTTTGTAAAGGCCTCGTAGTGTTACCCTGCCTCGCCTCCTTGGTTGGGGTGTATGGGATTCATGACCCCTTGGCAGATGGATAACATGACTTGTGGGTAAAGATGTGCAACCTTAACAGAGTGTAAAACCGGTATATCAGCCGTGCTCACGGTCATGAGCAGCTCGGACACTCACATGATTAACTTATGGAATTAAACTTAATTTGTCATATGTATTGCATTGTGGGTGTTGTTACCAATTTTGACTATTACTTATTTGGGTTGGTACTACTTACACTTAGTAACTGCTAATAAAATTTTGACCAACTTTAAAAGCAATGCTCAGCTTTAACCAACCTCTTTGGTAAGCCTTACACTTCACATGAGCTCCCTCCTTTGGTGAGTTCATGCACATTATTCCCCACAACTTGTTGAGCGATGAACGTATGTGAGCTCACCCTTGCTGTCTCACACCCCCACACAGGTCAAGAATAAGTACCGCAGGATGAGGCGCATGGAGGGTGCTGTGATGTGATCATGAGAGGTCTAGGCCATCGTCTCCCATCCAAATTTGGGTCGTTGGATCGTTGTCTCCTTATCATGTAATTATTTATTTATTTTGTACAGAACCCCTATTATATAGTAAATATGTGACATTCATTTCTGTACCATGAGTCATCATATGTGTGAGACTTGGTCCTAGCACACTTGGTGATTAGGTTCACGCTCGGGTCTTGGTGCCCCTAAAACCCAGGTGTGACAGAAGTGGTATCAGAGGAATGTTGATTGTACGACGAAACCTAGATAGAACTGGACAACCATTATCTACTTACCTTTGCTACTTTGATTATTTCTAAACTTTTCTTAATCTTTTCTCATCCACTGCTGCTTTACTCTGATTACGCTTACCTTTTCGCTTCTAAAGACAAAAGTGGATTTCACACTTTGAAATCCTGTACCTAAAGTGACTTTTAGGACTAAGAGACCTAATCTTAGGATAAAAAACAAAAGTATTTTTATGTATCTATGTACTTGAATGTTTGTTCTTATAATACTTGTCTGATTTGGATTTTGATTGAGTGTGATGGGTTGTGGAGTAATGTCTACAATTGCATCTGCATATACATAGGCATAAAAATGTTTATAAAATAGTTAGACAACCTATATTATCTCTCTAGTAGAATACAACTAGTATCACATATCTATCTCATCCTGACAGATTCTACCTTACCTTTGGACATTCACCTTATACGTCTAGTTATCCCAATATTAACATAAAACAACAGATCAAAGCCCTGCCAAAGAACCTTTAGTTTATGCCTAGCTACTAGCCTATATGGTTGCCTACTAAGTAATTCTCCTTGCAAAATTGTCTTACCATATGTCTTTAACTAGATGGTTAATACCAGGAGGGGAGGAGGAATCGATCTACCTGCCAACCCCCACAATAGGAGGACTATCAGACAAAAGCAAACAGAAATGAATCCTCCAAATCCTCCACTGGCTGGGACCGATCCAGTGGTTGCCGCTCAGATGCAGATACTACAGCAAATGGCAAACACGATGAACGAAACGCAAAATCAGATGAGGCAAGAACGCCAGGAGATGCGTCAGGAACGGCTAGAGATGCATCAAGAGATGAGGCAAGAATGGCTGGAAAGACAACAACAACCACCACTACCTCCACCACCACCACCAGCTCCACCTAGGGATAAGCACCGGGAGTTTATGAGTCACAAACCACCGACATTCTCTAACTCTATGGACCCACTACAAACAGATGACTGGTTAAAGTCCATGGACAAGATGCTCAACATAGCTCAGTGCTCTGACAGAGAGAAGGTGCTATATGCATCGGGTCACCTTACCGGCCCCGCTGCAGATTGGTGGGATGCATACTGCACTGCTCATGCTGCTGTCAACACAATTACATGGGCAGAATTCTCCACTCAATTCAGGAATTACCATATTCCTGCTGGACTCATGAAGATTAAAAGGAAGGAGTTTCTATCCTTTAAGTAGGGAGTATGTCCATGAGCGAATATAGGGTACAAATTTATTCAGCTATCCCGATATGCTCTAGGGATGCTGAGGATGATGAGAAGAAGCAGGAGCTCTTCCTAGAAGGTTTGATCGGACCACTAAAATACCAACTGGTATCGCATACTTTCTCGTCATTCCAAAGACTACTGGACAAAGCGATTGCTGTGGAAAACAAGAGGTTTGAGTTTGGAGAAAAGAGAAGGGCTTGCTAACTAGGGACAGGCTAGAAGTAATTCCCATCCTTGATATACTACTACTCAAAGTACACCTGCTCATGATAGTTCCGGGCAGCAAACTCAACAAACACAAACTGCTCCTCCCCAAGCAAGCACTCCAACGGGACCTATTGCTCCTAATACATCCACAAACAGGTCATGCTTCAAGTGTGGACAGTCGGGACACTATGGCAACTACTGTCCCAACAGAGCCGCTTACACTACTCCAGCTTCGATGAAGCAAGGCAAGCCTCGGCAGGCAAGAGTCAGCCCTTATCTATCAACTAGGGGCAGGTCAACCATGCAGAAATAGAAGCTAAACTTGGTGAATTTGAAAACCAAGAAGTGCTGGTTGAAGATGAAGAGTTGGTGAAGAAGGCAATGAACAACAGGATTAGAATAAATATAATTATATAAATATATATTGTAACACCCTAGGTGTTTATCGTCTGCTCGACCGTGAGTGCGGACTTTAACACGTGATAGCGGTGAATAAAATGGACACTAAATTTTAATCATCTTTGTCATTCACGATTTTGATATCGTATCTATCTCTATTTATCTAAGATGTCTAAACAGTTTAGAGAAATTTTGGACTTTAAAATCTCTCATGATGTTGAGTTCATGCTGTTCGAAAATTGTTTATTAAACGAATAGGTTTTCAGAAGGGTTTGATTCTTTTATAATTCGATCACGTTGAATATCCAAGAAAAACAAGGTGTAAAATTATTAATTGCTTTGTTTTCTAGTCGAATGAATTGTGGCGGCGAAATTACGTCTAGGCTCGACTAAATTAAATATCGTGTAAGATATCAAGTCGATGTCATTGATTCGGTCCATTTACACCCTGTCTAACTCTAACCTTGAAATCGAATCTGGTTCCATAAATTCATCTGAATCTGAAGTATTCACCAAATTAATCCTGTCCAAATATTTTTATCGATATTATTTGTTCGACCCTTCTATATATCTTATAGACCCTCAAAATATCTGTAATTTTATTTAATAAAAAAATGGGAAAGTGGAAAAAACATCTGAAAAGAAAAATCTTCTCTCTGTTCCTATCTCTACCGCCCTCCCTCCCTGATTATTTCCACCGACGGCATGGCCAATGGCCTTATCCCCTCGTTGGATTTTTTTCCTCAGAGTCTGTACCACGCCTAGCCTCCATTCTTCTCCCTCCCCGTCGCAGTGCTCCAGCTCAGCCGCCCATCTCCCTGTCCTGGACTTCCCTCCGTTCCTTCCCTGCTTGCGGCTCGGTTTCTAGCTCATCGCCATGGCCGTCACGCCACTTCTGCTCTAGCTCGCTTCTACCTGGCGGGTTGGCCGTGCAGGCATAGTCATCCACGGCAGCCAATGCGTGCAGGCCACGGAGGCGCGCGCGATGGGACTGGCCGTCCTAGCTCCATGGTCGAGCTCCCTGCGTGCAGCCGCACGCTCCTCTGCTCAGTCCTGCCCTCTACCGGCGCTCCTCCCCGACGTCCTTCCCATGGCCGAGCCCCTTCACGCATCTTCCTGGTCACAGCTCATTCCATCTCCCATGGCAAGCTCCACTTTCCTGTTCCTCCCTCGCAGCATAAGTGTCTCACCATCCTTGCTCCAGCCATTGGGCGTCATCTTCAGCAGACTCAGACCCCATTGGTCGTGCCCCTGCTCCGGTCCTCCGCTTATCCAGCGAGTCGTGCCCTGGACACACCCTCTTGGTAGCTCGATGTTTTTTTGCTTGCCCATGGTCGCGCCGTCGCCAGCTTGCTCCAGACTCGACCTCGTCATCGTTCCAGTTGACCACACCGTCTACGCAGCGGAAGCGTAGTGGGCGTGATGGTCGGGGACTGGCCGATTGTCGATCTCCTATTTGCCATGGACAGTGCCTTGACGCCCCATCACAGCAGCCCGTCATGGAATTCTAGTGCTTGTCGTTGATTCCCTGTCGTCTCTGACCTTTATCTCGCCGTCGTCGTTCGATCACCCCGCCTCGATGCCGGCCCCTACATGATGCCTCCGACTTGTGTTCGCGCCACAAAAGAATCCCAAGAGAATGTGGAGGAGCAAGCTCCAAATCGATGTCCACCAAATGCTCGGCATAAGGCCTGAACAAGGTTCATCGTCGTTTATTCGGATTGCTAGTCGATATGGTAATCGTACTCTGATTTGCTATTCTAGCTAATTAATTTGATAGGTGGATTAGAAAAATATTAATCATGATAATTATTCTATTTGTAGCTCAGATGCGCAGTTGGTATATTTAATGTATAGTAAAGGTCCTAGGTGTGTGTGCTGTTTAAGTTAACGTCATGATTGTGAAGTAGTCGCGAGGTATAAGTTGCATTATAATTCATGTGAAAAATAATGGTAGACATATCTATATTGTGTGGTTGAATCAGTAATCCGAAGGACATGTCTAGTGTTTACAACGTCTACCTGATAGGTGCCGTCAGTTTTGCTTGTGAGGGATTGTAATTGTTTGACAAAGTCGATGTCCTATGTTATGATCATTATGTTATGTCAGTGATCGGCTAGATATCATGTATAGGTGTTAATTGTTGTGGTGAGTATTTAAATAAGAGTATATTAATATGTTGATTTCAACTGAAATCTAATAATTTCTTAGTAGATAGGATACGCAAGCACTTTAGATATTTAATCTGTTGAGTTTGCAGTTTTTCGGAAACACGATCCTTTTTATAATGCTTTACAGATAGATTGAATAGTGATATCCTTCACATGATAATTTAGTATATTAATTTTATAGCTAAATGAAGTGCTACGGTTCGTTACTTTAAGTGTTGAGTGTTTTACAATAGTAACTCTGAGTTTTAGATGTTAAGCTCTAGTCAAGAGATAGAGTGCGTATGAATGGTTCGTTGTGCTTGCTGTTAGAATTGGATCCGGTTAAGTTAGAATGTCATAGCCATAATTCTTGATGTGAGATCGACACCTAATGTTTTCGTATATTAGAGTTTGCAACGTCTTGCAATGTGTGTCTAATTCTCTTTGGTTTCAACAATATTTAGTCTTGTCCTTTTCTTGTTTATATCCATTCATGTGCATTATGCATATCATTTAGGTACGTTAATTGATCACGTGATGCGGAAGACGACCCAAGTTGACCCAAAATGGCGTAATGGGTGGGCTACTTTGCATAGTGATGCTGGTGGACGAACTTGATGATGGGCAGATGGAGCAAGTATCGGAACAAAAGCTGATCGCCAAGTGGTCGTCATCTAACTAACACTAACCTAGTGTTATTCCAGGCAAGCCCCGGTGCATGCAACTCCTTCCTTGTGTTTTTAAATAATTTTAACACACTTTAAGTCTAGTGAAATGTGCATTAGGTTTATAGGAGTTGCTTGGAAACCCTTTGATGCATTAGCTACCTTGAAATCCATTCCTTTTATAGATACTTCTGGTGAAGTATCAAATATTGTTTACAAAAATACTTAACCCTGCTTAGATCTTGTGGATAAAGGTTGTCTTTTGCAATAATGCCTAGCTCAATTGTTATCCTAAGGAATGCTGGCTTCTACCTGCAAGAATATTTTCATTGGGAGCATGGTGGGATCTTACTACAAAGTTTCCTATAATGCTCTTTTCATCCTTAGGAACACAAAACAATCCTAATGATGGAAGTATTTAAATCGAGACTTGGGCTAGGAATAGGTGATGCTCCACCTAGGTTAATTAAGGATTGGATGCGTATGTAGGCCTATGTGATCAAGAACTATCTTAACTGGCCACATACCCTAGATATGGGACAGGGTAAGCTTGAACCCAGCTATTCCATACATGAAAAGACAATCGCGCACTGGGAGTGGAGAGATGGCGAGAGTGGCACGTACCCTCCTGGCAAAGTACCGCCTAAAAGGGGTGGTGTGCTCTCGGGTGGCGCGGACATGTTCATGCAGTAGGGATCTGTGGGAATGGTAGACATATGCAAGAGTTACGAGATATATGTCGTGTGGTTAGAGATCCTCAGCTGAGTAAATCGATTCAGATCTCCGTTATATCCCCGGACAGTGGAGACTTGATCTCTGACATGCAACCTAAGTCAGGATGTAAACATTATGAACAAAAATTGCGAGTCATTTTTCCAGCATATCCTTGAGAGTCATTTTTCCTTAGTCGGGAAAGATTGCGAGAGTACACTTCGTACTTAGGGTTTTCTAACCCATGTTGTTGCAGGTACTAGATTTGTGCTGCTGTGAATGGTGTTAACCACCGGTGGGCATGGCCTTCTTATAAGTCTAAGTACCTCTCATATACTTCTTATTAAGGATTGTCATGGAGCTAGCATATATTTCAAAATTATAAATAATTTATAACATTTCAAAATTTATTTCTTTGAATCACTTTTGTAATCACTCCGATAAACATAATGTAAATTCGTTGTAACTTGTAACTTTGGTAATAAAGAAATTCTGCTCTAAAATGTTGGTGTGTGATTTGTGTTTTACTTAATCTTGCGATCTTGGTTGTAAGTGGTTATCCAGGGTCCTTGGGACACTCAGACGAATCTTGTTAAGTTATCTGGTGCACATGCATAGCCATCTGAGGTCTTTGAGACAAGGGCAGGTGCATGTGGCCCAATAACTTGGGAGGTTCTGCCATAGCTGGTATCGGAGCAGGATTAAGTATATACGGTCACATACGTATTTTCAAAATAAAGTTTTGGTTTTGGAAAACCTATTTTCAACTAAACACATTGTTTGGTTTTGGAAAACATATTTGAAAAACTATAATGCTAGCGACATCCTCTATTAAGCCCTGAATTAAGGACTATCAGGTGGCTTAGATTAAAACACTAACCGACAACCTGGGGGATAATGCATACATGTGTATTGTTATTTTTAAGGCCATTCAATTGTGAATGGATCGACTCAAGGTAAGGTGAGATGTGAGAGCATGACCGAACAACCGTCGGTAGGGGAGTGCTTAATTATGGCGCTTGACTATATACATGTTCTACATATGTATAGAAAGCTGCGATGTGGAGTAATTACTTTTCCGGGAATTCAGTACCTGTTGGGGACTTGTTCTCAAATGCTATAAATTAAGAACAAGGCAACACAAAATGTCAAACGTTAAAGTCCTTCGTCCTTCGAAGCATTATTTCCCTTAGGATATAATGATCTTCGGACGAAGGTTGTGAAGGACAAACCTTCATCAATACAACATATAATAATGAAGAAGGAATCATATGAAATATAAATGATGACATAAACAATTACGTGTCATTGTCAACTCTTTTTCTATATTATTATTATGGAAAAATAGAAATGATATTAAATTACAAATGTACCTTCGGCTTGAAAGAAGGTGAAAATACAAGTGTGACGCAAAAGTAAATGCCAAGTCAGCGTGAACAGTACAGGGGCACTGTTCACCTATTTATAGACACGGGACACAGCCCATATAAAATTACACCCATGCCCTTTACATTTAGTAGTAACTCTATAGCAATCCACCGAGGCCTAAATAGCACTTTCATCTTTAAGTCGGTTTCCTTTTCTGCTATCATGCCGAAGCTTTCCTGCTTACAGCTTCGGCGCTGTATCAACCTTCGTGTTCTTCTCCCACTGTGGTACTGATTCGAGTCCGAAGATACCTGTTCACACATTATACTCCAGAAATACTATTAAATCATATTTTTGAGGACCTTCGGAAGCCGAAGGCCCCCAACAGTAGCCCCTCGCAATATTAATTTGTTAGAATGATAAATTCAGATTGCGACATGGACGAAGGCCTTAAGCCGAAGGTCCGAAAAAACACCTTCCCTTTGCTAGAATAGCAACATTCACTGACAAGTAGGTCTCCCAATTTTCAATGCACTGGACATATAAATAAGAGCATACCACGAACTTATTTGGTACGCTTTCTTGCCGTCTGCTCTTGCTTACTCAATTTTTTAGCTTTTGCGCACCAACTGCTTGGCTTTTTAAGTTTTTAAGCTTCGGCTTTGAAAACTATTTTTAGCATTGTCGAAGATGTCTGAAGATAAAAAGGTTGCTGCCGAGAGGAAGCTAAGTCTCTCTGAAGAGAAAAACCTGGGTTTCTTGAAGCAATGTCGAAGACCAATACAGAAAGATCACCAAAGAGATTTTAGAAGGTTTATCTGAAGATACTGATGACAGCGACAGCTATGATGTGGATAGTGGTGTGTGAAGACTCCAAAGATCGCCCTTGGCGACCAAGCCATGCGGTTTTCGGCAAATCAAGTATCAAAGAGAATCATCTTGTCAATATGAGGGGAAGATATTTCCGGGATTTGTCCATTGTGAGGGCGACGAAGGAGGAAGACTTGTCCGACTCCTGAGGAAAATGAAGTCGTAGTGTTCCGAAGCTTTTTGAAAGCTGGATTACGATTTCCCCTGAGCAGCTTTGTCGTAGAGGTGCTGAAAATATTTGAAATTTATCTTCACCAACTTACCCCCGAAGCAATCATAAGGATGAATATTTTCGTGTGGGCGGTGAGAAGCCAAGGTCTGGAACCGGATGCGAAAAGTTTCTACAATATACACGAATTGTTATACGAGACAAAGCCCTGGGGTAAGGAACAATATCACAATAATTTCGGCTGCTACAGCTTCGTCGCTCGGACTGGGTCAAGCTGTCTCGTGCCAACCTTTCGGAAGAAATGGCCCGGCGACTGGATGACAGAATGGTTTTATGTGAAGAATGACCTGACAACACGGGAAGATATTAAAGGTATAATTATGCGCCCTATTTGGCAACGCTTCGGCCTGCGGAAGCCGAAGGTTGAAATGAATGAAGCTGCCGAAGAATGCCAGAGAGCCTTCGGAACTATTTGCTCTTTTATTGGAACAAGGGATTTGGTCCAAGAGCATATTGCCTTCAGAGTATGGCCGCTCGCAGAAAAATAGGAAATGCTGCAAGAGACCATAAAGGAGGCCGACGAAGGTGGACTTATCAGGCTGAAGTATACTTTCAAGTTTGGAGACAAATTCGTTGAGCCAGATGATGACTGGCTAAAAAGCATTGAAAAATTAAGTGATGAACTACTTGGAGTTTATTCAAAGGCTGAAGATACTGCATTGTCAGCAGCCTTCGGAGGCCGGAAAAAGAAAAGACTGAATCGAGTGTTTGACGCAATTGGGTTCGTGTACCCCGACTACCACTATCCAGCGCGGGGCCAAAAAAGAAAAAGCACAACCTCAGCACAGGAAACTGCTTTAGCCGCTCCCAGCGAGCCAGCGTCGAAGAGACAAAGGGTAAAGGTTCTCACACACCGGCCACGCTACATTGAACCAGCTACAGTGCCTGAATTCACCGGTGAAACCTCTTCGGCCACCGTAACTAAAGAACCAACTTCAGTGTCGAAGATCGAAGAAAAAACTGAAGCACCTTCAACAGAGAAAGCAGAAAAACCGAGAACTGAAGGAACGAAAAAATTGGAAATTTTAAGTCCTTCAGCAAGTGTTGAGACAATAAAAAACCAAAAAGGCCCAGCAGTGACCCCGAAAAGAAAAAGAATGGTCAATGTGCTAGATGTACTGGAGACAATTAAGTCTTCAAGCACGACTCCGAAGAAGACTGCTGAAACTTCCGAAGCGGAAACTGAAATCTTTGACACTAAAGCTTCAAAGCAACAAACTGAGACTGAGGCTGGGCCTTCAGAGCCCACGAAGGTAAAACCCTTGGAAACCGAGGAAGAAAAAATGACGGAGCCAACTCTTGTTGAAGAAGTCAGTGCTGTTGCCCCCGAAGCATCCTCCAAAGTCCTTGATTATTGTTCGGCACGCTTCGGGGAAAAAGTTATCAGAAGAAGAAGTTTTTGAAGCTAATCATTATGCCAAAGAATTGAAGTATCCGAAGGGGGCACTAGTGTTCAATGGTACAGATGAAGAAGATTTCCTATACTGCCTCCCGGATAACAAAGATTACTCGTCTGCCGGGAAATGGCCCGAAGCATGGGGTTTCCGAAGCTGGAGGCCGGCCTCTGTGCGATGACGAAGGACGATCTTGCGGACAGCCTTGCATATAATAGCTTGAAGGTACGAAATCTGCGCATTTGTAAACTTTATGATTTGAAATCTTATTCTTTTATTCTTATACTAACTGTTCTGCATATAGGGTTTAATACTAAGCAACACGCTGAGAGCACAAAAGAATGCCAAAGACGAGAGCTATGAAATTGCTTTCAACAACCTTCGAACAGAGGTTATTAAACTAAGAAACGAA